>MJUU01015973.1:8196-40428 GCA_002080025.1 Modiolus philippinarum | reverse complement strand
TAGTACATCATTCCTGTAAAGTTTGGTTGAATTTGCTTTAGTGGTTTCAGAGCAGAAGATGAAAATGTGATTTTTCCCATAGGGTCCAATGTTAAACCTAAGTTATGCGCTGGCGGCCATGTTTTTTGTCGGATCGGAACGAAATGAGCAATCATTGTAAAGGACCTTCCATACATCATTCCTGTAAAGTTTGGTTGAATTTGCTTCAGTAGTTTCAGAGGAGAAGATGAAAATGTGAAAAGTTTAACGGACGGACGACGGACGCCAAGTGATGGCAATAGCTCACACTGAACCTTTGGGTCAGGTGAGCTAAAAACTAGTGCTTCGTAAACAATAAATGGAATGTTAATTGAAATAAAATATATGGTCTTTTTGTGTGAAAATCCAGAGAAAATAATCATTGAATCTCACCTGTAAGGAACACAACAATTTTTCCAAGTTACCCCCAAAGAGGGTGCAAATCCCAAAATCTCGCAAGGATCGGCTGAATAAAGATAACAGCGGAAATAACCACGGAAATAACACAGTGTTCAAAAAACGAAAACCCCCTATTCACGAACAAAAATTCTTAATGTAAAACTGAAGTTTATGTATTACCTTTAAAATTTGTGTGAAAATGTGAAAATATTTTTTTTTTCACTGCTACTACAATTTCATTTCAGTTATATATGTGATTTATTATTTTTATAAAGATCTAATAATTTATATGGTTTTCAGTGGTAGTTAGTGCTATCAGTTTTGACTGTAACTTACTTCTTTGTTTAAATAACGAATGTAGTGTCTGTCTTTCTCTTTGTATTCATACGGTCTAAATATACGCGTATGGTCCAGCTCGTAGAACACCGTACACGTATACTCATATAATACGCGTATGGTCTGGAACATTTACATTGTGACGTCATAAACTGGAAGATAAATGTAAACAATGGAGAGGTTCTCTAATGAAAAACCGACTTTATTTCGATTTGCTAACATGGTTCGATTAAAAAAAATTAAATCATAACATAAGCCGACAAAAAATATTGTACATTCATAAAAATCTATAAAACATTTCTCATTTTGTAAAAAAGGGTGAATGAACCTCTTTTTTCCGCACAACATTTGGAGAATTTGACACAACACATAATAAACTATTGTAAAGAAATAGGAAATAAAAGACGATAAACAAGGTATCTGGATTTTGAAAGCTGTAAAATATCAGCCCATTCGCTGCGCTCACTCGCCCCTGTGCTTCATATTCTGGCTCAAGGGATGATATTTTACGATACAAGGATGTCAAAATCCAGATAACATATACATATTCGAGTCTCATATAATTAAATGTACCACCTCCATTAAGGAAATTTAAAATAAAAAATTAAAACAGAAAAGTAAGGTAAGGTTTAAGCATTGTAGATCGAGTCCTAAGGTAGAGTGCACCTCAGTAAAAGTCGATCAATGCTCCGAGGGACAAAAAAAAATAAAAAAAATAAAAAAAAATGCATTCAACGTTCTATATTAGTATATAAACATATATTCATGACAACAGCAACAATTTTTTTAATTTCTCTTTAGAAAAGTGTTTTTATCAGGTCCTATGGATATCAAACGATGTTTTTGTACCTTTCCTCAATTCTTTTTGGTAAAGTCACTATCGCAGATTTCAATGTCCTTCTAATGCGTTGCTTGAATTCCTTTGGAAATTCATTGTAAATATAAACGGAAACACAAAGTTTCCTCTAGTATTAACTGAATTCGTTTATTCATATTTCAATGTCGTCCTCTGTTGTGAAACGTTCCTCCATTTTTTACGGATGTCACACAGACGAACGTAATTAACAACGCACAATTTGATTGGTTGTTTTGAAATGGAATTTCGTCTCCGATTGGTCAATTCAAAACCCTAGCAGACTCTCGGTAAGAAGCAATAAGCAAAATAGCAAAATTTCTTACCATAAAATAATACTGTTTACGACTTGAACCATTTTCTCAAACACCTCTGACTTTTACAGGCGATTGGTACAAAAAACTGTTTTATGACCTTGTACAGCAAAGAAAATCTTCAACCCTTATATTTATCTTCATAGGTTATGAAAAATTATTAAATTACATATCACATACGTGTATATGGTAACACCAGAGGGATCGAATCAAAATTAAGAGCAGCACGGGGGAATCGCTTTAATTGAGTGCATTTTTCTGATATAACTGTTCATATTCTCACTGACAACCTCTGAAGTTCAGGGTATCAAATTTCATTGAATGTGAGATATTACATAGATGATCTTTTGTCACAAAACAAACCTCGTTTATCTATCGAAAAGAGCTCGAAATTAAGGTTACTACTGACACTGTCACATCGGCTCAATTCCTTGACCTTCATCATGAAATTGACATCAGAGGTGGATTACAAACTAAGCTATGACTTCACTTTTCAAGTAGTCAACTTCGCTTTTCCTTTTTAGCAACATTCCAACAGCGCCAGAATAAGGAGTTTACATCTCCCAAATTATTCGCTACTACTTGTTTGCCACTGTTGAAACAGTGATTTTTTTATGGAGCCCTGTTGCTCACAAATAGGCTATTATATCTCATGTGTACACTTTGTTCAATAACTATTATCTAATTTGATGTAATTTAATATAATAAAGATAACAGGAAACACTTACAATGGCCATAAACCACAATCACATGCCACAATCCACCAGGGAACCGCACGAGAAAAACAATAAAATGACAAAAGACAAGCATGGACAACGATAGGAACTCGGGATAGATTCTAAAACCTAAGGATTAACTCCTTCCATCGTAGTTTTTCTTTATCTATATTTGATATTACGGATTATTCGGATTTCGTTTGGTATATGCATTTTCAACATTTTTTGAAATTATGGATTTCCTTTGTTTGGGTTCTAGTGCTGCTGATGAGGAATTTATTTCCGAAATGGCCATAAAGCTCATTTAAAATACAGCAGTTGGAGTAAACATATGTGTTATGGCCTCATGTTCATTTACTCCATATCCTTTCGTAAAATATTCTTTCTTGTACATATATTTTTTAGATTTTAGTTTTATTCCCAAATTATTCGCTACTCATGCCGAGCTTTACAGTCCGTTTTAGCATCAAAGGAACATATTATCGATACTTTCATGGGTGATTTGATAAGACAATTATAGCAAATTGGCGTGAAGGACAATTGCCATAGAAACGACATCTCTAAACTTAATGATAAATTTTCCAGCTTGGCCATACAGTTTCAATTACAAGTTGAAAGGAAAGTTATTATCACCGAAAAATTGGAAAACCGAACCTTTTGAACGAGAAACGCTCGGCATGACTTGTTTGCCACTGTTCGATACGGTGATTGTTTTTATGGAGCCCTGTTGCTCACAAATAGGCTATTCTTTCTTGTACATATATTTCTTAGATTTTAGTTTTATTTCATATTTTTATTTTGTTGTTCTCCATGCACGACAGCTATACAGACCTTCTTATTCTGTCTAATTTATATTACAACAAGGGTATGTTACCCATAACTTAAATGGTGAATAAAAGGATATGGAGTAAATGCACATGAGACAAAGTCTCTACAAATACATGGTAAAAAACAAGCAAAGGAACAATGCTTTTATTGTTGTTCTTCATCTTGAAGTCACCATGAGGCCTTCAACAATGAGCTTTGCCCATACCTCATAATAAGTTCAAGACGGCCCCTAGCACTGGTTTAAGTGGAATTCTTTGCTAATTGTCGAGCAACGCTACATCCATGTCTTTCTTGGTCATGGGTGCGGGATTGTCAACAAACATCAATTAAACTGGCAAAGTGCTCTTACAATCACTGTCATCCTTTGCCCGACAAAAGCACTAGTGTCTTAAGCTAGTGGACAACTACAACATATAGACAAACACAGGGCACTCATCAAGTCGAATGTAAGAAAACTTGGCGTTATAAAATAGTTATAAAGTCATCACTTCAGAAGTTTTACGGTGGACACCATGATCTTGTATATGTTTCCCAGATGATAACAGATCTCTACCTTTAACAGCTGAAGATGACTGTTTTTTCCTCTACCGGGTTTGACATGCTCAACACGGCGGGTGTTTTGTACTTACTCTACCGTTACACCTTATCTCATTTTCGTTGTTCATCCATGAGTGCGTCTTTATTTTTACTGGCATTTTCTGTGCCGTGCTTGATTGTGTGTTTTCTTAGTATCTTGGTGTATCCGATCTTTTATTGTATTTGGATTGTTCTTCTTTGGACTGGCTTACTTTATTACTTTTCTATTTTCCATCTTTATAGTAGTCTCGATTTATAGAGGAAGAAAATTTTGATTCTTCAACTTGTTTGACTAATGCCCCACAACCATGACTACGCTTATGTTTTTTCCTAACATCTTATTCGTATCGTTACGTTCTCTTTAATATGATGTAATAGCGTGCATGAACTGGTACGTTCGTATTAACTCTTATATTCATGGAAATGCGATTTCAAAAGATTTCAAATTTCACATTGGTTGTCTGATTGTCGCGAATCTTAACGGATCTAGGAGCCAAAAGTATAAATAAAGTGCAATAAACCATTTTCAAATTCAGATTGGAATTTTAAACTGATCACTTGTGGACATGACCTGGTGCCCTATTCCCTAGAGTACTGAGCGCGAAAGAAAGAATATTTCTTAAAACAGGATTATTTGTCGGAAAATCAGACTCGTCAACATGACATGTGCTTTAATAACTAGGTTTCACATAAAGATATACAGCAATCTTCACCAATGTGGCATATACACATATTTTTGTAAAGATATTAAAAGAGAAGCTGCCCAAACAAGAACATAACTTTAATACGGACCCATGGAAGGACCAAAACATCATGGTACTTCAGCAAGGTGATAGGTATGGGAAGATTGCTTGTAAATGAATATTAAAGTGAATATATGACTGTTAATGTCATGAAATGAGCGATTCCCTCATGCTGCTTTGAAATTTTGATTTGCCCTCTGGTGTTACCCTGTACATGAATTTGATATATAATTAAATAACTTTTCATGACCTTCGAAGATAAATGTGATGATTTAAAAGATTAGTTTTGATGACAATCTATCAATATGCATCCGTGATCATGATTGATTAATGGCAAGGCGTTAAAACAATTTTTCGTACCAATCGCCTGAAAAAGTCAGAGGTGTTTCAGAAAATGTAATCATCTGCTGGATTTCTAATAACACAACCAACAAGCATAATATCTGAGAGGTTCCGTGGCATATATGATTTATAAGTAAACGTGTTCTTAAAAAAACTTGTGAATATGAAAAAGAAAGGAAATGGTGTAAATTTCAAGGAGACAACATCCCATATCCAGGTTAAAACGACCCAAAACAAAGCTTACTTAACTGATGTTATGAAAAATTGCCGGGAAATTCTACTCCCTCCAGCGAAAAACTCTACTCCCTCATGCTGTGGATCTACTCCCTCGCGGTAACGGTTGTACACGGTGATTTAGGTCTCAATAAATATAGAGATATACAGTTAAAATCAGAGTTAAAATGTTTCGCGCTGTAAAACAAGTCATATACTTTCGACTTACTTGATATAGTGCAACGGATGACATTTGAAAAGTCGCTTTATTTCAAAGTTTAATATAACGGAATGATACACGGACAAATTTTAGTTTAAGCAAAAAGAAAACATCTATATTTTCAAATTTCATTTCTCGTAAGAAGTTGGCGTGGTTATGGTTCCGTAATTTTGGCGTTAAACATAAATTCTGATACAGTAATATTACAGGATAACTTAATCAAATATCGCTCTACATTTAACTTCACACAGTCCATAAAAGGTTAAATATTAAACCCATACAACAGAAACACAATTTCATATTTTCTTTGAAATGGTACAGCATTCAAAAGTCTGTTATAATTTTTCACCAATTTTTAACTCTATTGTAATACAAAATTTTTGTCTTAATATGTTAGCTTTGATGTCAACCTGCATTTGATTGGTCGATTTTTTTTTTGTTACTTTGTTAGGCAAGATGAACCTTTTATTAGCTCACCTGGCCAAAGGCCATGTGAGCTTTTGCCATCACTCGGCGTCCGTCCGTCGTCCGTCCGTCCGTTAACTTTTATTCAAAGATCTTCTCCTCTGAAACTATTGGGCCAATACTAACCAAACTTGACCTGAATCATCACCAGGGTATATTCTTTCAAGTTTGTGATTTTTATGACCGTAGACCAAACAACATGGCTGCTGTTACTAAAAATAGAACATAGGGGTAAATTGCCGTTTTTGCAAATTACTCAAAAACCATTACAGATATCAAAATTCTGACAAGGGTATGATGAGATCTACCTGCCCTGCAATTTTGAAGAATATCCGTGTACCCGTCTTGGAGTTATTGCCCCTTATCCGTAAAAATTCCAGTTTTTCGTTACTTTTAGTCTTATATATGGAAAATGGTAGAAGATAGAAGTGAAGTTTATATAACAAAAATGGTCAGCATAGTAAGATCTACATGTCCTGCAATTTTGAAGAAAATCTGACAACCCACATAGGAGTTATTGCCGCTTTTTTCTTTGAATTTTCACAATTTTTTAACTTTTTTACTTTCATTTCAAAAACTGTTTGAGATAAAGGTTAAATGTGAATTGCAAAAGTGTTGAGGTTTTCCAGAACTACAATTTCTACATATGTCCAGCAGGTTCGCATCTCATCCAAGATGACCGCCAGCGGGGAAGATAGTTTAACATAGGACACTATGGGAAATGCATTCCAAGATCTTCTCCTCTGAAACCACTGAGCTAATGGGGACCAAATTTTGTCACAGTAGTCTTTGGATGGTCCCCTTTAAAGTTTGTGATTTTTATGTTCGTATTTCATCCAAGATGGTCGCCAGCACGGGACATAGTTAAACATAGGACCCTATGGGAAATGTATTCAAAGATCTTCTTCTCTGAAACTACCAAGTCAAACTGAACCAAACTTGGTCACAATAGTCCTTGGGTGGTCCCCTTTAAAATTTGTGATTTTAACGTTCGTATCTCATCTAAGATGGCTGCCAGCGTGGAACACAGTTTAACATAGGGACCCTAAGGGAAATGCATTTAAATGTCTTCTCCTCTGAACCCACTGAGTCAATTGGAACCAAACTTGGTTACAATAGTCTTTAGATGTTTCCCTTCAAAGTTTGTGATTTTTATGTTCATACCTCATTCAAGATGGCCGCCAGCAGGGAACATAGTTTAACATAGGGACTCTATGGGAAATGCATTCAAATGTCTTCTCCTCTGAACCTACTGAGCCAATTGGAACCAAGCTTGGTTACAATTGTTTTTGGGTGATCCCTTGCAAAGTTTGTAATTTTTAGTTTGTACCTCATCCAAGAAAATGTAACATCTGGTGAATTGATTTACAGTATGAATGGGTGGTCTGTTGGTGACAATGAATAAAACCAGCCGCCAGGTGAGCGATACAGGCACATGTGAGCCTCTAGTTTTACTTTTATTTTAGCAATATTTTCAGCCATGACTTTTGCCCTTGAATAACATAGAATGCAGCCACCTTTGAACTTTACGACATGTATATTAATTTCTTTTTCCGCGTTTCGAAGTAAAGCGGGAAAATATTGTCTGTATGGTATGTTATTTATTATGTGTATTGCTTTTGGTGGGTATTTATTTGCTCGTGTGATATTTTGAGCCAATTGTTTTGGAACACGTCTTCTGATTTATGTTAAGGTAATGAGCCCTTGTTCGGATTTTTTTTTTGTTTTTTTTTTTATTGTAGGTATTATTCGAATCGTTTTAGCCATAGACATCTACATGTACATTTTTTTTAATATATGTATTTTTGATGTTTTTATACACGTTTGGTGAGGTTCGGCATCAATATCCCGAAATGTTGTTAAAAATGCAAGAAACTGATTAAAATCCAGAAAAGCTGGATCGTAACTTACATTCTTTACGTAACAGGGGATATTGACAAGATATTTTGCTTGCATCCGTTAAATAAGCTTTGAAATATAGTGAACTGTAAATTTTACACACAAAGTTTAGTCCGTGGGCTGGAAACACTTTCCGTGCACCCCCACTTCCGAACCAGACCGATTTTTTTTCATTCCTTCTGTGTACCCTCTTCATGTTAACACTAACATAACCTGCACGGATAGACAGTATAGGGCCAATTTTATAGTACACCCCGAAAAATTATTGTATTTTCGTTTTAACCTAATTTTCATATTTTAAGCTCCATAATGTTTCAGAGATAAGTGATATGTACTGAAATTTGGTACCAAATTAAGGCTTATTTCATATCCTTTACAATGAACACAAATTTGGGTACTTTACGCCCTTTTTGTGATCTGGGGATACAAAAAATGTACCCCTACCCCTGCGAAAATGACTATTTTCAGCTGTCGATTCCTTTCAGATAAACAACCCTCCTCATTTGATCTAGTTTTTATGCCTAACTTATCAGTTGTGATACAATATTGGAAAATAGAACCATTAAAGTCCATAAAATATTGATTTTCGGAATAAAATTTTTGAAAAATCGAATTTTCCGGCATTTAAGATTTTTTCATATTTTCGACTTTGTGACTTAAGATTCGTAAAAATCTGAATATATATTATTGCCGATGCAATAATAATTTATGATATATTAGCAACAAATTGTGTGCAAACATTTTAGTTTCAGACCTATTTTTGGTTCAGAAATGTCAAAATTAGCACCCCTCCTCATAAAAATTAAGGGAAAATTTGAAATATTCAGGCTCTAAATTATAAAAAGATAATGCTTAATGAGAATTCTAGTGTGTATTTCACTAAAGCTGAGATGCAGAAGATCATTTAAGTAGATTAAACTTTTTTAAAAGGCCTCTTTTTGACTCTACTGTCCGAAATTGTATGCAAAATGGGAATTTCCGTTTATCAGAATTTCTGGTGTTTTGACTTTGAGATGCAAATACTTCATGAAATTGATATATAACTTAAAAATGTTGATTAAATATCGTTTCATTTATCTCAGCAATTACAAAGTATGTTTTAAACATTTTAGACTAACTACAGTCTCATAAATTTTAAACTTATTACCCCTGACCACACATATCCAACACAATTTATTTCATTTTATTCAGCTTGAAAAGCTTAAACATTGTATAAAGGTCTGATGAAATATCATTTTCAAACACCAAAATACACAGAAACTCCCATATATCACAAATAAGATCATGCTCGTGATTTACGAGCAGTTATGCAACAATTCAAGTTTGAATTTCGTAAAATTCTGAAATACTGGAAATTCCCATTTTTCATGATAATTATCCAAATATTCAATATTTATCGAAATGCACATATGTAGAAAATGAATTCAGTGTAACTTCGGTATTTAGTTATTTTACCATATTTTGGCGTTAAAATTACAGATTACGATACATAAAATGCATCTTTTGCAAAGAAAGTGAAACATTATTATCCTTTGTTCATATATATGTAAAGACAGGCATATTTTGGACCCCGAGGGAGCCCCGGGATATAGAAATAGGACCTAGTATCTCCGGCTTGCGGAGTATGACCCCTCCTAAACGGGGTTGACCCCGAGAGAACCCCGGGATATAGAAATAGGACCCAGTATTCCAGGCTGCGGTGTAAAACCCTCTAAAACTGGATGTCCGTGGTTGTGCAGGATGAATAGATACACAATCCATCTTTCGGATGGGATGTAAACTCAGGTCCACGTGTTGGAAGAAATGTCACGCTTCTTGCACGTTAAAGAACCCTAGTAGCAAGCTCTTTTTGAGTGGTCCGTACGTTATCGGCTACAAGGCTAAATTCCCCGCCCCTTTCGATTTCACCCTACTTTTCCAGTGGCAGCCAGAATTTTCCGTCCTATGACCCTTTCCATACCCCAAAGTGATTATTTATTAACAAACTTGTTTTCGTCTTGGTTTAGCTGAAATATTGCTCAGTAGACGTTAAACAATATTCAATCAATCATGTTTTGGGGATTTTTAAGTTTAATTTTGTTGGGTAGGGGTAAGATTTTCGGTACTTTGAGTCACATTTAACACTCTTTGTTTTTCTAAACAATGTTTTAAGACAACTAATGTATCGCTTAGAACAATTAATTGGCATATCTGCAGATATATTCTATAGATTTGATATACATGTCTGTTGCGATTTAACAGTGAACTGTGGACACATCTGAAATGTTGAAAATTTCCATTTTTCATCAATTTTTGGAGAAATATTGCATTTTAGTCGACCAATGGCTGTTAAGATACCGAATCATGATGTAATTTATGCAACATTGTCATATACGACACATGTTTTGCGTCTTCTGGTTATTTTTATGCGAATATAGACCAAAAATTTACAATTTCAGGGAAAATTTGTTTGGGTAGGGGTAAGGTTTTCGGTATTTAAAGTCACATTTAACACTCCTTGTTTTTTTTCTAAACAATGTTTTACGACAATTAATGTATGACGTAGAACAATTAATTGGCATATCTGTAGATATATTCTATACATTTGACATATATTTGAATTAAACAGTGAACTACGGACAAATCTGAAATGTTGAACATTCCCATTTTTCATCAATTTTGGGAGAAATATTGAGTTTTAGTCGACCAATGTTAAGATACCAAATCATGATGCAATTCATGCAACATTGTCAATACAACACATTTTTTGCGTGTTCTGGTTATTTTTATGCGAACATAGACCAAACATTGACAATTTCTGGGAAAATTTGTTGGGATAAGGGTAAGATTTTCTGTATTCAGAGTCAGATTAAACACTCCTTGTTTTTCTTTACAATGTTTTAAGGGCATACGATACAGTTACCGGGGGTGATAATAACGTTGTTTTGAGGAGTGGTAACTTTTTCCCGATTTTCGTGACGTCACTCAAAGCATGGTCACGAATTCGCGGGAAAAGGACAGTATTAGTTTGAAACGTAACACATACCAGTTTATTCATTACGGCGAAATGCACTATCAGGGATCTTACTCAAAACACATCTGTTAGATTATACAATGTAAAATTTTAACAACGCTTTATTATTGTATTCACAAGAAGGTCTTAAATTTTACATCTAGATAAATGTCATGATATAGTGGATGGGCTGTGTATTTGAAAAAGTCGCTAATCTGTAGACGTCTTGTTATGAAGGTATAGCGACTAAGACCCTGTTCACACTAGCAATATTTGAATCGATTTCGATCGATTCCAATGAGTTTTTGCTGTTCACACTATAAAAAATCGATTGCAATTGGTCTTTTTTAGTCCCATAAAAGGTGTGGTTTAAGTCACTACTATACAAAGTAAATACATCAGGATTGGTTTGATTTACGAGACATCAAACTGGATAAATAGTTGGTAAAATGTCCGGTCTATCTTCTGTACCTTCTAGGATAAAATGTATGTAATCTTCATTTTCTTTATTTGGTCCTTTAACTACGGTAATTCAGTTTATAGCTTCACTGTTCTAATTTTCCGTGCAGTAAGCCTTGAATAAAACACCAAAACCTAACTAAATAATGGAACTAGAGAAACTACGTCATGCATAGGAGACAGCTAGGAACTCAACCTCCTGAGCCAACCACATTCTACCATTAATTGGTACTTGCATGTAACTTGCCGAATGTCATATAGACACTTAACTGAATTTGCATAAACGGACATAATATTGCCGTATATATGGGTCACACAAAGATATACCAAACTTTCAAATATACATTTAACGTCTTGCACCATGTGAGACCATTAGTGGAAAATTAGGGTAATAACAAAATTACCGAACAGAGTGGTCAAGAGCCAAAGTCCATGAGACAAAAAGACAAATCAGTGGAAACCACCGGGAAAAATTGTCCACCGCAATGGTCCTGACTTGGTATAGGCATTTCAAAAGAAATGGTGGGTTAAACCGGTTTTATGTTTTATCGCTAGCAAAACCTCCCCTTCTATTGCGGTAGTGTTCGGTAGCAACTCAATTGGAATTGACAAAAAAATGTAACGTACGAAAACCAATAATAAACAAATATTAGTGACACTAACTTGCAATACTCTACCACTGATGAACAAATGCAAATAGAACAATGAAAAAATCGGCGGGTAAAAAATTTTAAAAATGACGGACGTTATACCGAGGGAAATACAACGCAACGTCATTTACCGCCAAAATATTATTTTGTGATAATTTTTCACAGTTGTTCTCAATTATCTTAAAAACTATCACATGAACCCACTATTTTCTCCTTGGCTTTCAGAAGAATGTCACCGAGAGAACCAATTGCTAAATTATGAAGGAAAAGTCAATAGTCAATTTTTTTTTAGATCTCGATTTTAATCCATCATTATAGCTATAATCGAGCATTACATATACAAAAACACCAAATAAGGGATATATCGGAAGTTGTTAATATGTTTTATCATTATCCCATTTAAAGACGATAAAGTGAGCAACACAGATAAAAAAAAACAGAACTAAAATAACCCAAGTACTCTGAAAATAATAACCATTTAAAAATTTCAATGAAAAACGCATTTTATAGGGGTTTACCCCAAAATTAGCGATTTTCAACGTTAAATATCTCAAAAAGTAAGTCATGAAGGTATGATTTTCTTTTCATATTTGGAAT
The DNA here is from genome assembly GCA_002080025.1 of Modiolus philippinarum. Lineage (NCBI taxonomy): Eukaryota > Metazoa > Mollusca > Bivalvia > Mytilida > Modiolidae > Modiolus > Modiolus philippinarum. The sequence continues at coordinate 27,808 of MJUU01015973.1, read as the reverse complement.
CCTCATATCAAAATTTACATTATATCGGATTTTTGTGAAAAATCAATATGGGATGTATACTGTATCGTATGCCCTTAAGGCACCAAATGTGTCGCTTGGTACAATGGATTGGCATAGTTGCAGGCATAGCCCGCAGATTTGGCATATATAACGATTTAACAGTGAAATTTGGACAATTCTGAAATGTTGAAAATTCCCATTTCTCATCAATTTCGGGCAAAATATTGACTTTAAGTCAACAAATGGCTGTAAAAAAATACAAAAAAAAAGTGATTCATGCAACATTGTCCTATACAACACGCATTTTGCGTGTTCTGGTTATTTTTTGCGAAAATAGGCAAAAAAATGGACAATTTTAGAGTAAATTTGTTGGGGTAGGGGTAAGTTTTTTGATGTATGATGTAAATATTACCTAAAAACCGCCAATATTTGTAATGGTTGTAAAGCAAATATAATAAGCTTTCATTTGATACCTATTTTAAATGATATTTGATTACATAAGAAAGAAAATGGAAATATCAGATTTTTCGTCAATATTTCATTGGGGTAGGGGTACGTTTAATATCGAACGTATTGGGCATAGAAATTATAAAAACTTGTAAAGCTGATACAATAATACATCGGCAAACGAATACCGAAGCAAGAACGAGGAAAGGGGAAATTCAAAAATCATAAATCCAAAATTACGGCAATTCACAGCAACACAAATTGAGACAGTATGACAAAGACATAACAAATAAACAAAAATGAATAAGAACGCCACAAAACTAAAGCACTAGCAGTGTAAACCCCTATAAAACTGAGGTATCATCAGGTGCCCCGGAAGGGTAAGCATGATCTGCTCCACTCGCCACACAGCCAGCTAGAATATAGTATTGAAAGATCTGTTTGATGACTGATTGGTAATTGTCATTTTTCTAATAAGCTATTATTTGCTACCTCGTTGTTATAACTGGGAAGCATTTGGTCTACAGTTTGAAGCAACTGAAAGAAGAACTTGAAGGAAAAACAAAATTTGCCAAAATTTCGGTAGGTGGGTCTAAAAATGGACCCAATTCCACTATTGCGTGCAGGTTGACATGTTTTATTTTGAAGAGGGGATGTATGCGGACTTGAAAAAATGGGTGGTGTTCGGAAGTGGGGGATGAATGGGGGGTTATTCCAGCCCATGGACTAGTTTCCTCTCACTGATACTGCCGATGTCTACTGAAATTTATGATGATTCTTGATAAAACCTTTCGGGGGTTAAGAGTTTGATTTTTCTTCCATAGTGCGACAGTGTTCTACCAGGAGACTAGGCTCCTTGAGCTTGCCGGCAGAGCACCCCTTGACTCATCTTTCAAAATTATCTTTATCTCTCCTTTCAAGATTCTTGTCACGGAGTTAGTAGTCTACCTGTATTGGGTTTTATTCATATATTTATTGTACTGTAGGAAAACGGGACAGATAGAGGTGAGGTATGGATACCCATAAACTGGTTTAAACCTACCACTGGCATTTGCAAGTGCCGGTACCAAGTCCGGCTGTTTCGAGTTCCTATTGTTATCCACGTTTCTCTTTTGTCTTATTCGTGGTTTTCCTGTGTAGTTCCCTGGTAGATTGTAGCATGTAATTGTGATTTTGGGCCATTGTAGATGTTTTATGGTATCCCCTTTCTTACATTAAAACCACAGTATAGATATACAACGCTTTCAAGCCATTTTCATACTTTCGACACACCTGACAAATATTTGATTTATTTAGAATCTAAACCACGGTATAAATGCACCCCGCTGTCAAACGAGTTTTATACTTTCGACATACCTGATATATGATTGATGTTATATTCATTTATAGATGAGAACGGCATATATGATGTCCAGAAATATAGAATAAATGTAGAATATAGAATAAATAAGACTCATAACAGCTTTTAAAAAGATTTAATTGACATACAAAGACTTGTATTAAGATGGAGTGTAATGTTCACGAAAGATATATTTGTTTAACACAGCACACGATACACTGAAACCGCCGTTTCTTCTTGTATTTTAGTATATTTCATTACCGTCTATATTTTACTTATAGTATCATAGCTTGGTTACTGGCAGCTGCAGACTCGTAGCTCTTATGATTATATTGCGTTGATTTCTTTTAAAGTTGCGGAATGTAGAGCTACGGTTTTCAGCCTGGTAAAAACCAAAAAGCTTGCAGACCTTTGATTGGGTTTGAAGGCATAATCGGACAAGCGGGGGCAGTCTATGTATGTATTTCGTTTCTTTAAATATTTCTGCACATTTACCAATAAATATTCATTTCCTGCTCATTATCATATCAAACGTCATCGTTTGGGTTATGCCATACGCGGCCATCTTGCTGACATCGATTTCATTGGAAACGATACAATTCTGGAGACGGGACTTAATGCCAAATCAGGTACCGAATGGATATACAAAAGGAATTATGTTGTCAATCTCTGGCTTGAATATCAACTTTACTTTTTCTTTAAAGCCTTTTAAATGCAAATAAATAATTCTTCTGCATTTTAAAAATATTCCTTTTGGATTTTGATTTATCCGTTCCAGACAAGACCCGGCAGTTATTGTCGTATCTCGAAATGTCACGTGACTGCAATATTCCAAATGGCGGGATTACATTTCTAATCGGACAAATTTCCTGTATAGATAGAAAATTATGACTCACCTTGCATAATTAAATGTTTCAAGTATTAAAAAAATGTTTGAAAAAATAAAACTAACAAACATAGGTATGAGTACTTGGCGCCCAATTGTAAAGAAAAGACTTCCAGAAACGTGCGGCACAATTCGTGTTTCAAGACTCGCAAGTTTAATATCGGAGGAAATCCGTAGCTCCAAGGTCCGCCAAATCAGAAAAATATAATAGGACCTTGGGAGCTGCGGTTTCGCAACTAGTTTGCTTGTAACTAAATTTGAATAATTATTGCTAAATTTTATGAACACTATGTCTAACAAAATAACAGTTGCAACTTTAAAATAAATTATTATTACAAGTCATTCATTCTGAAGTTGGTAAAACAATTCCCCGTGGTACATGTTGTAGAGATGTATGCTCTTTATTTTTCTTAGATGTGGTGTACTTGTACATGAGATAATATCTCATGTGTAGACTTTGTTCAAATTACTATTATCTAAATTTATGTAAAATTCTAAAACCGTAGGATTAACTCCCTCCATCGTAGTTTTGTCCTTAGCTATATTTGATATTACTGATTATTCGGATTTCGTTTGGTTTTATGCATTTTAAACATTAATTTGATATGGATTTCCTTTGTTTGGGTTCTAGTGCTGCTGATGATTAATTAATTTCCGAAATGGCCATACAGCTCATTAAAACTATTGCAGTTGGAGTTAACATATTGTTATGGTCTCATGTTCATTTGCCCCATATCCTTTCGTAAAATATTTGTATGCAGTCAAACTAAGCAGTGACTTCGATTAATTGTACAATAAGGTAACTTGTCAGTGCATTGTTTGGAGTCTTTATTTTATTTGTTGGAAATCTGGTTGTCATTATAACACATCAGTAGTGGACTTTTTAGAAAAGGGCTATTATTTTGTTAAAGAAAATGGCAACCTCTTGTTGGAGCTAAACCTTTCAATTATTTTTCTGAATATGTAAATGGAATAAATAGATATTATATACATAGTGTGATGGTACAACTACTTGTATCAGGAAGAGTCGGTGGAATGGGCCGTATCACTACGAGTCGCGCTTGCGCGACGAGTAGTGATGCAAATCATTCCACCGACGAGTCCTGATACAAGAAGTTGTACCATCACATCTTCGTTTATGATATGTTTATCTAACATTTTGAAAATAATGTTGCCAAAAAATGGTTTTATTCATCTGGCGTTACATTATTTATGAGTTTTTGTGAGGAACTACATGATGTTGACGCCACGACTTCATGGATACACGTGCGACGTCACGCCATTCTTTTATCACCACAGTGTGGTGATACAACATTCTGTATCGTACAAATTGCTTTCTTTAGTATTTCTACCGTATTTTAAAGAAAGACACTACTAATGTTAGATAAAACTAAAGATCAAGTAATTCAATTTTTTAGCTGAAAAAGAAATAGAAAAATATGTTGCGAAAATCAAAGTAAATACCATACCACATTTTTTAGTAACGTCTTTTCTGTTCTGGTACCAAAGACGGGAACAACCGCCACATGGGTTCGGCCTGAAACATCAGAAAAAGTAATTTTAGAATAAGAACTGCATGAGTCACTATACGACTACTTAATAGGCGTTATGCTTAAAGCAAATACCCCGAATACAATTATGATGTAATATTATATATGTTTCAAGTAGCACTGAAAAGTTTTCTTCCAATGACCAAAATGGAGAATATAATACAGCTATTTTACTGGCTGGGAGAACAAGAACAAGTTTATGGTTTATTTCCCGGCGCGAATATTATGTTTACGCTTCACTCCATGAGAAAGCTTTCTTTTTTATTAAACCACGGTTGCTGGTTGATATTTAAAACACGTCGTTGCTTACATGTTTTATTACCAAAAACATCACTGGCGGATTCGATAAACTTTAGATTTATGGTATGCACAAAATCATTTTAATCCTCTTGCAAATTAACACCCTAGCGTCAATAAAATTGAGTTCAAACGATAATTACTCGAGTACATATGGCACATATTGTCCTCCCCCTTGTTGCGCATGCGCCAAAAAATCAGAGATGTCACGACTAAATCACTATATAGATTTATATAGTAATTGTGATAAAAAAAAATTGCAATCACCGATCCCATGAAGGCATATAATTTTTTGTTTTGTTATTTTCAGATTATTTAATCTTTCCTCTTTCTGAACATGTTTTTCAATTCAAAATAAGTTGATGTTTTCGTCCGTCACTTTTGATTTTAAATTTGGTACCATTTTGCTTTAAGTTTGTATATAGAATATACTCCGAATGGTATAAACTATCCACTTTTGATCCACAAAAGCATCTTATTTCCTAAAATTACAATATTTGTTTTGTTATCATTGTAAAGAAGAAAGGCTCGGGAATCCAAATATATTTTCAAAATAAAAATAACTTTTGAAATAGATCCGTCACTTTTGAGATTAACTTTGAAAAAAAAAACTTTTCTCGAAAAATCAAAGTTAAAGCGATTCTTTTAAATAGAACATGGATTCCATGACAAGAAGTAAATTTGACGGATAACACAAGATAATAAAGGTTTTAATTTTAAAATGGTTATTATTTTGAAAACAATAATAACAAATAAACATAAAAATTATAATATAAAAAAAGTATTAATTATAAGAGAAAGGGGATGGCGCGCCTAAATTTTCTTACTATTGTCCGGTTAATAGATTTATTTGGGCAACTTAATATACATCCCAGATTTACATGCACCGAAATAAAAAAAAAACTGTAACAAAAGTTTACAGAATGTTCCCACTAGATATATAATAATTTCATATTTTTGGACAGCAAATTAACACTGATAGATGTAATAGATATTTCAAAAACTAATCAATCCGGACAATTTATCATTACCCCGGAGGTCTTAAAACACAATTACATAATTATTTATTCAATCTACTAGTATCATATTTTATTTGTAAGTAGATAGAAACACATAATCTTAATCATGTTAATGTATTTTCGTGTTTGTTTTTTTTTTCAAAGAAATATTACAATATTAGCAAAAGAAATTTTTTATTTATTTTTGTAATCAATGCAACGATTTTATTTCAGTATTGATTGATTTTTTTAAACTTTCAAGCACAATGATGGTATTTTGTAATGTTGTATTTATTTAGTCGGAAAACAGATGAATGTTTTAGCGTATAAATTCATCTTAGTCATATAATCTATCGAACTGGTTTGACAACTGTGCCTGTCAAAATATTGTCTTACAACTGAAATCAAAGGTTATTTAGAACATTGCAAAGTGCTTTCGACCAATGAAATGCAAGACTTTTATGTCTCTTATTTCTGAAGAATGGTACTTTACCATGTTCTTAGTAAAGGATTATCTATTGTGTTATTTTGTATCTTGTACAATAGACTTGATTACAACTGCTTATTGTGCCCCGGAGCAAGGATAAAAAAATCATATTGATTCATTATAAATATTTGAAAATATAAATTAAAGAAAGTGCTGAATTGGTGTAACTTTCAGATATAAAGTTTTTAGCTGACAAAAAACTGCAGTTATAAAAAGGAAAAAAAGCGTGAAATGGTCCCTTTCTACAGAAATAAAAGACTTACAATTTTTACCTTGCATTGTTAGAAATCACCCTAATCATTAAAATATATTCAACAGACAATTCATGTTTTAGCCTTAATCATTCTAAAAGCAGGTAAAAGTAGGTTAAGACTTTACCTTGCCCACACACAAATACTTCAATGCATGTTTTATGCTAAATCACTCTTGAAGTAAAGATTCTCCTATTAGAGATTTCTCGATAAGTCACGAACGTAACGAAACGAACGTAAGTTTACTAATACAGACGAAACAAACAATAGAATCATTCATTGTTAGGTGTAGTAAGTGACAAACGAAACATAAACGAATGCAGAATACGTACGGGTCGTGTTTTAACGTGAATGCATCGGTGATTATCGGAAATTATTTACATGTACATTCGGGGCAACCTTCAACCACATTTAAAAATAGTTGTTAACTTTATTTCACGAAATATATTAATCACATAGAGATTCAAAAATATTGCTAGATCCAGCCTTAGAATAAATGGAGTTCCATCCACTTCAAGGAAAGGGTCAAGACACCACTAGCTGAATCTCCGATTCCGCTGATAAAACTTTCGTCATTGTGATTTGTTTTTTACATTTTATATGAACCCACATTTTTAGAGGTCATTCTTTATGGTCATTTATGGAAATATTTGATATGATCTGCACGGAAGACATAATTTGTCGAAATAGCCATATCCAGAAACTAAATTCACAGAAACTTCGGTATTTTGTTATGTAATCATTTTGAAATCGAATTGCGTTTTCATAACACGCTAAGACTTATGTTTTTAACACTTTTTTTGTCTTTATGCAAGTTTGCACTAATGTGCAAATACTGTTTCTGAATGCGCACATGGTGTAAATTTTAATAAAGGAAGGAAACAAGGTACGATGAGCCACATTTTGGTCCTAGAATTTAGCTCCATTTAACAGTTTTGAACATGAATTACGAAACAATAGCCCGGCTTTAATATTTTGAGGTTCTTAACAATGCTTTCAGGGCTTAGTGCCACCATAGGACATTTTTTTTAACAATTAATACCGTAAAGAAACTGTAGAGAGTATCAGTCAGTGTTTAGTCAAGATATGTATAATATGGAAACACAAAAAGACAAACATAAGGAACTGATTTTTTTTCGGGGGGGGGGGGGGCGATATTTCTTTTTAATTACATATAGTGATCTATAGTCTTAGAGCCAATGATAATCAATATTCTATTCCTTCTTGTGATGGAAATAAATAATTAAATTTTGATTTGAAGAATTATATTTTGTTGATTTCAATAATAATTTTATTTATTTGATGGAAATAAATAATATGGTGGAGATTTTCATGAAATTAATATTTTTTCGAGTCAAAATCNCCCTAGCCTCCCCCCCCCCCAAATCGAATGGTCGTCCCCTCAACAGATTTCAATTTTTTGGATCACATTCGAGTTTTATGGAATCCCTTTCCTTTTTGCATGATCCCGGGGGCAGAGTAAATAAATTTTTGTACTTGTATAAATTTACATGAAACATGTATTTTTAGCATAAAAACAGGTGTCAGTTACTTTTCGGCTGCTTGAAATGGAATGAAAAAGGTGTACATTTGAACAATCTGACTGGAAAAAAATACACATGCACATGATATGTAAATATGAGATGACCAAGATGGATTAAAAAATATATATTTGTTTATTTAGTTTTATTTATTTAAATTTACTTAGTATTTTTTTTTTTTGGTTTTATTTTGTTTTGTTTGTATATTTTTAGTTTTTGTCTTTTTGTGTTTTTTAGCAATATTTTGACTTTCTCATAGAAAAAAAATGAAACTAGATGTATCATCTAAGCTTAAATCACTCATATTTTTCCTAGAAATTTCGAATCATGAGAAGTTTTTTTTTACCTATGTTTTGGACCATTTTTTCCGCTTGAAATTGGCTTGTTATAAACCGTCACGCTCAGACTTAAATGTTGGAATTCAATTGCAATATTTGTGGTTTTGTACACGTCTAAAATTCATTCACTTGTGCAAATTCTGAATAAAGCTGATACAAAGCGGTCTTGGGGATTGGACACATACTCTTTTATGGAGAAAAATTGCGAAAATTGACAAAAATGGCAAAATTAAGGTAGATGGTGAATGAAATGATATGGAGTAAATGCACATGAGACAAAGTATCTACAAATACATGGTAAAAACAAGCAAAGGAACAACGCTTTTATTGTTGTTCTTCATCTTGAAGTCACCATGAGGCCTTCAACAATGAGCTTTGCTCATATCTCATAGTAAGTTCAAGGCGGAACTTTTTTCTCGGGATTTCATTGTTGCGAAGTCTGGATCCACTGGTGTCTTGTGCATGTAAACGGAGCTTTGGCGTTTGAAATATGTGGCTTAAAAATTTGGTATTTTACACACTTATTTACACACCTGTTATAAACATTCTTTTGCAATCCTGTACTTGTAAACATTGCTTAAAAATTTTATTTTATGTATTTTTAATCAGTCTAAAATTTTCATGTAATTACGAGAAAAACACAATAAAAATTGAGCGTCACGAAATAAAATTAGCGACTGAAAATGTACAATTAAGTTGCGTGAAATTTTCTTGTTGAATGTAAATGCAATATTAATTGAAATAAACAATTTTGAAACAAATACGATTTCATGTAATATTTTTGTGTGTAAAATTGCACGGTGAAGATGTTTAAAATAAAATACACAAGGAAGCCGATATGAAATCGAACGCAAAAGTAATTTAAACAGAGGAGCAGATCCCGGGTTTTCTAATAAATCCAGCACAAAAAGTCCGAGTCAATAACGACCAGAACATTACATAATTTGAAAGGCAAATAAATATTCTACTAGGTACTGTTATATCAAAAGTTCTAAGCTAAAATAGAAAAACTATGAGCAACGCTCACTAATATATATCTTGCTGCCCATTTTATTCCTGTTATGATTATAGAATTTTCCTTTTTTTCCGGCATTTGGCTTTGTTATCCGTTTGCCGATGTATCATATCAAATCAAACTCTGTTTATAGGAGGTGCACAACTATAATATGTCACAAAGACTGTGTTCAAGTTCCACAAAATTTATTCAGTTGTACACAACTGCTAGCGGATAAGAGATGTGTACCCATTGTACTAGATCATCTCTTGCTACTGGGAACCCCAAACAATCAATCAAATCGAACTCTGAAATAGGAGGTTCACATCTACATTCAATTGAATCAAGAGGAGTAGCTGAAAAGAAATGTGTACCCTTAGGTGTAACAGACGGACGCACAAATGGACGCACGTACTATCACCATATATCCTCCACGTTTCAAGCGGGGGTATAAAAATATGGACACCAAAACCCTAGTCTCGAAACAACTCCGTCTTTACAATATTAACTTCCTAAACGCTATTCTCAACCACACAAACAGTTCCGATGTCCCAAATGCACTGGACAGGGATAAATTGTATGTTGTGTATCAATAGTCTCTATATCTTTTTGGAAGAGGAATCTATCACATAGCAAGTGCTAATCAAATGCACAATGGGACTAAATTGCTGAATTAGTACAAGACTAAAATAATGATTTCTCCCTTTCAAAATCTGCAATCAACGTCAAATCTCGGATCATAATCCCATAAACCAGAACCTCCCATCAAAGGAAGTAACTCTGAGTCATGTATATATAGATGTTTCACATTTTGACTAAACAGGGCATAAACGTTTGGGGACTAAGTAGTTGCACAAAAATTTAACAAGCGAAAGTAAATTTAAATAGTCAAGCAGTTCAAATTAAAATTTATATCGTTATAAACGTTATATCGAATCATTATGTAGATCTTACAGTCTTAAATTCTTTGTCATATGTTCTTAAATGGAGTTTATAAATCGATATGTGTCGTTTCGTCTCTTTCGTCTGTACGTATGACATCGAATGACGATCGAATGAGAACTCGTGTTATCTCTCTTAAATTAAAATACGATATTGTGGCCTTTTTTTTAAACCCGACACCTGAATTGATTCCAGTGAGGTGGGGCACTTACTATATGAGTGTTGGTATAGATGTTTAGTCGACATGGTCATTATTTATTGAATCGAAAGCGAGGCTGAGAGTTGCTAAACCCTCCAAGAAAGGCACGTGAGTCTTCAGGCCTATTAACGTATTTGAAGAGCTACATGCTCCCGATCCAAAATACAGTGCGTAAATTTCTTCAAAATCCCTTTTTGTAAGTCGAATATTGACGTCGTTGCCATATAGAATTGATACTAACATACAGTACATAAATATTCACTGTATTTATGTCCCTGTATCATGGAATAAATCCAGTAATACTGTCGCGTAGAACTTTGTCAAAGATGTTTACCTGTGTCATGTGTATTTATAGCAATGGAATCGACATGCATACGAAATCACACATTCCGATTATTTTCACGTATAGTATTACGGAATAACTTAATATATAAATTGTACCTTCTGTTCGTGTTTGTCGAAACAGTTCGGCGAATGTATTTGTTTACCTCGACTGGCTATTTAGCACATGAGTTGAACTGGACACCAATACGAAAATCACCCATTTCGATCATATTCACGTGATTATGGAATTGCCTGTGATTTTTTATTAACTTTTGATAAATTGTACTTTCTAGTCCCCTTGATCAAATCAGCTCTCTAAAGCCAATGTAGTATAGTATTTCGTTATTTTCTATGCAGCAGTTCTGTGGATGACTACGAAGTTTTGCCACGTGTAGATTTTCATGGCTTTCGAGTTTCAGCTCCATCGGAGCTTTGATTTTTCTATGATGGAGTACGTATACTGTTATGTATGAAAAAAGTTGAAATGCAATCTCAGTGACCCTTCTGATGGGTTTCTTTATTAAACGATTATAAGGTTGTTTTGTTGGTTATTTTTTTATTGCAACTGCCACGTGCATTTTTCATTGATAACTTGATTATCAGACCCCTTCGTAATTATAGGATTACCAAATTTTATGAAAGTTATTCAGTAAATTGCCAGTAAACAATTACTGCCTTTCATATTTGCAAAAAATTAACGAAAAGCGAGTTCCCCGGTATCCCTTTGAGGACTGTTATCTGTGAAAGGGTATAATTTGTCATAAATTTTGAGACGGAAACATTTTCAACTTACTGTAATAATCAAATAAAATCCACTTTGAAGAAAAGGCTATTGTAATACTTTTTCAGATTTTGTACTGAGGTTTAAATTGTCTGAATGTTTTCTTTCAAGGGTTACTATTTGAGCCTCATTTGCACTTTATGAATGGGTACGGGAACAAGACTCTTAAATAAACACCGTACGATTTTGAGGAAATATCCCCAGATAAAAGAACTTGTCCACATGTGCTACTCCATGCATACGGGGTAGTCGAATCATGATACGGGAAGTCTGAACGAAACATGGTAGACAAGCTGCACGTGTCGTAAACCCCCAGTCAGTATAAAGACTAACTCTATAACTTCATCACAAGAATAGACACACCGTTGGTCGCATAGAGGACAACATTTCCTGTCATGACTTATAATGTCCATTTTATGGTGGCATTTCAAACTTTCTGCCCCGGTTGGCCCGTCCACCCTTATTTTTAGGTGATATAGCTGAAATAGTAAACACAGGACTCTAGTACTAATTATAAATCGATTCGAACTGTTATGGGGATGACAAAACCTATTCTGTAAATGTGTTCAGGTATTTTCAGCTGGTTGTTAAATGATTTTTGGTAACAAAAATCAGTTTTGCCTTTTGTTTATTTTTTTGTTAAATTCTTTATTTTTGTAGAACTGTTAAAAAGGGAAATAGAAAGTACTGTTTGTGTTAATAATAAGAACTACTATTTTTTGGTTATTATAATGGATTAAAATTTACTGTCAACTTCTTTGGGAAATAGCCTGTTAATAAAATCCTCATTCGTCCACATCGTACATGATTTCTTTTAGCTGTTATTTGTATTGCAAAACCAATAAATGATTTTAAGTGTAAGAATTCAAGCTGCTAAAAAAGTAATGTGCCACCACTTTGAACTTAATCTATATCATGGATGAAGTTAAAGGAAAGGTGATTACGTAAGTATTAACCGCAATTTTTAGATACATAGTTATTTTGATTACTAAAACATCCAAGTTGCATATTCCGTTATGCTGTACACTATGCTGTTTCTATGTCCAGAAACACCGTATACTTGAAGGGTATAACTAACTTCCCTCCAAGATAAAGAGATACGCATTTTCTTGTTATATCTCTAAACACAAAAAATATATAACAACGCAATAAACAAATATACTCTTTATTAATTGTCCTTTTAATTATAAAGCTTACGTTTTCATACCTTTTCATGACTGAGTAATTCTTAAACAGACATCTAGGCTATTTTAAAAAAAAATATACTTGTGGAAAAAGGATTTTCCCTGTTATTATTTGTGGGTACAGTCTGAAGTGTTCAAAAGTGATGTTAACCTCACATGCTAAATTGCGTGGTGATCACAACATTAGAAAAGTCGGATTTTCCTTGTTATTATTTATGGGTACATGTTCAAAACAACCGAAGGAACAAGGGATAATTACAAAAATGAATTAAAAAAAGTTCATAGACGTGGCGAAAACGAAGACATGAGATGTCCACAAGGCACTGAAATAACAAGATGTGTTTTGTGAAACACTTATGCCCCCGAGTAGAAGTAAAGAAGATAGATTTAGCAACTTTTAACAATGAATGTCCTTCTGACAAAATAATTTGTAGAAATAAATTCTGGTATCAACTGAAAAGTTAAATCACATCAAATGGTGATTGCAATTGGATGCAAACACAGAAGTCACCCAAATAAACCCCTCCAATCATTATCCAAGCATTATTAAGAAACAATTTTCACTCCCCCAATTTTTGGAACATTTATAGCCAACTCATTGTGTTCTGTCTATCAGAGTTATCAGTTCTTTGATTACACCAGGGATCATCAATACTGGTTCCCCAAAAGTGGAGGAATACACAGAAGAGAAGAAATGAAATAATAGATCCCTCATCATTGATATATATAATACATATATAAATACCTGTAAAACGAAAGTGAATAAATAAAGAAAATATGCTGAATGATTTAAAAAATCTATTTTTACAAAAAAATTCTATAGACATCAAGAAATATTTCATCATAAATGAGTTTAATTTCTATATATATATAAATAAACAAACTACAATTTCATTTTTCTGTTGAAATTTTACAGGACAGTCACATGCAAAGGTCACGAGGTCAAATGTTCTGGTACCAACTGAAAGGTTTCTCCACAAGGAATACACATGCAAACTATGAAAGCCCTATCACTTACCATTCAAAAGATATGCTCAATGTTAAAGTTTTTATGCAGTTGTTCACAGGCCAAGGTCAAGGTCACAAGGTCAACTATTCTGGTACTAATTGAAAGGTCTTGCCAGAAGGAATGCACATGCAAAATATGAAAGCCATATCATCACTTACCATTTAAAAGATATACCCAATGTTAAAGTTTATTATTTTTTTCAAAAAGTCCATCACATGTCAAGGTCAAGGTCACGAGGTCCAAAATGTTGGTATCGTTTGAAAGGTCTTGCCACAAGGAATACACATGCAAAATATGAGAGCTCTATCACTTACTATTTAAAAGATATTCCCAATGTTAAAGTTTTTGTAGACAAACAGACAAACAGACAGACAGACCAAAAACTATATGCCCCCTGAATCTTCGATTCACGGGGGCATAAAAAGACGACATTCAGAAGTAAGGCACTTATAGTGTTAACTAACATGAAAACCGGGAGTGACATCAAATGCTCTAGAAGGATAAGCATGTCCTGCTCAGCTAACGGCGCCTGTCACGCCTTATGTTTTCATTTGGGACACAGACAGTTGACACACAGATGTTAACCTCACATGCTAATTTGAGCGGTAATCATCACATTTTGAAAGGGAAAGCGATACTTGTATGTTTATAGGCATATAATAATATTATTAATTATAATGCCAAGACTGCCTCACTGAATGTGACAAACAAAATGGATATATTTATGTTGTACAAAAATATTAAAATGCATCGATACACTGTATAGGAAAAGAAAATAAAGATCATTGTAAATTCTACTGCAGTGTTTATTTCAAAATTTGCAGTCTACCAGTGCGAGGGGAAAATAACGACGCCCAACAGGATATGTAAATGATGTTTGATGATACATATATGAAAAGGAGATGATGATTGAAGCTTTACAAAAATATATAGTCAGTCCCGGCCTTACAAATAGTGTATAAATAATATTGTATCTTAATACAAATATATCTTAAGTACTAGTCCTATGTCAGTTAGACATAGCGCGACGTTGAGTTTCGTCAAAATGTGAAACACATCTGTTAGATATTCTAATGCATTTATTTTTGTTATGCTATATAGTATGGCATCAGAATTTTTATGGTGAAAAATCCACAATTTACCGTCGGAACCAATGGCAACGTTATAGCACACACACATACTAAATTTCCTGTTATCAAAATGTTCTTTTTCAGAAGTGCCTGATAAAAGAGAAAACCAAACTGTATTTAAAGATCTTCGTGGGTAAATCTAAGATTTTACTGCAAAAAATATCTTCTTTCCGGATCCGATAACTCATCACCGGAAAACTGTTTGTGACAGTAAAATAAAAAACAATTCATGACTGGTATTGTCATCTATTAACCATGGGCTGAGACTTTATAATCGAATTACATTTACGAATATAAAGACCCATCCCATGGTTAAATGACAACAACCATATACCTGCCATGAATTATTTCGATTCTAATATGAAAGAAAATGGAACTTTTCCATTTTGTAGCGACATAAGAGAAGGCGGATTTCCTGTCTACATTGTTGTCTGTATCTATGACATCACACTACACAATCTGAAGTTATCAAATAGATGCAAGTTGAAATCCAAATGGAAGGAAAACCAATACATATTTACTTGTCAGATAGCGAAATACCGAAGTTACTGTAAATAAAGTTTCTGCATAAACGCTTTCGATAATACTAAAGTATGTCTCTACAGTGCAAATCAAATCAAAACATTTAGAAATCCATCAACCAAATTATGTGTAAAAGCTGATAGAGAACAAATTGTCCAATAGGATCTATATAGAAAAGCCAAAATCAGCTAAGGACAGAGCTATCGAAGAGGGAGATGCTTATTAGTTTAAAATAAATTTCTTAAATTTAGATTTTGCAAGTTTTCAAATGAATCGGTTTTCGGGCCAGCACCGAAGTTCTGGCAACTGGGTTGGTGAATACGCTCCGGCACTATCAGTCGAAGAGCAGAGGCATCGACCCAGCGGTAGCAAAAAGCGACATGTCGAAGATACTGTGAATTAAGTTTCTGCATATGTGCATTTCGACAACTTATGTCTATTCAGTGCAGATCGATTCAGAACATCTGGAAATTCATTAACCAAAATATGTTTAAAAGCTGATAGAGAACAAATTACCACTTGGATCTAAATAGAAAAGCCAAAATCAACTAAGGACAGGACTATGCAAGAGGGCGATACTCCTTAGTTTTAACATAGTTTTCTTTAATGATACTGCAAGTTTTCAAATGAATCGGTTTTCGGGCCAACACTGAAGTTCTGGCTATTAGGTTGGTGAATACCCTCGGGGACTAACAGTCCACAAACAGAGGCATCGGCCCTGTGGTAACAAAAAGCTAAATATCGAAGTTACAGTGAATTAAGTTTCTTGCATATAAGCATTTCGACAACTTATGTCTCTTCATTGTATATCAAATCAAAACATTTGGAAATCAATCAGCCGAAATATGTGTAAAAGCTGATAGAGAACTAATTATCAATGGGATCTAAATAGAAAAGCCAATATCAGCTTAGGACAGAGGTATGCAAGAGGGAGATACTCTTCAGTTTTAACATAGTTTTCTAAAATGATATTGCAAGTTTTCAAATGAATCGGTGTTCGGGCCAGCACTGAAGTTCTGGCTACTGGGTTGATGAATACCCTAGGGCTCTAATAGTCAACGAGCAAAGGCATCGGCCAAGTGGTAACAAAAAGCGAAATACCAAAGTTACCGTGAATTAAGTAACCGCATGGTTTAGTTAAAATATATTCTTAAATCAAGACGAATGAAATTTAAAACTTTGTTGTTTTGCATTCTTTTTCTCTTATTTCGATACCATTTTCGCTTGTGCGAAGTATGGGGGTTTCGAGTATTTATACTGGTTGAAAATTAAGGTATCAAGTGCGCAAATCTTGACTTGTGAACAGGGATCCAGTTTTGAACCCAAAGCTTTTTTTCAGACTTAAGCACTACACGTCATACGATTGGTGGATAATAAAATTAAATGTATAAAACAGAATACTATGTCATGTTGCAATTCTATTTATAGGAAATCTGATTTCAACAACGTAACCCAGTGGTGATAATTTGAACTTTTATGGAATTTGGTCGACATAAAATATTTTACTTTTTTCAATAAACACCGTTTTTGAGTCTCAATTTATAAAGAATCGCCGCGTGGACTCCCCTTTTTTATTATGGAATTCGAAAAATCTCTATGAATACTTATCATTTTCAGGACAATCGGGATGGGGAACTAAATACCGAAGTGACTGTGAATTTAAGGGGGTAGACCTGGGGTAGGAGGAGATAACTCTGTTTTTCACTTTTTTATTACTTACACAAACAAATAGAATCATTACAATAGGTATTATCAAAATTTTAAGATTGTAAAAAAAATTTCCACACAGCAAATAAATATTAATTTTATCATGAAAACAAATACCTAACATCCAATTATTTAAAATGAATGCATTTTACTTGACATTTTTGCAATGCTGTCCAAAGACAATAACAATTTGTAAAAGTCGGATTTCTTCCAAGGGAGGTAATTTATAGCACAGATTCAGCAATTTTATTGATTTTTACCCACTTTATTCTAAATTAAGAAAAATTGGGACGGTAGAATTTTCTAAAATTTTAATATTTCTTACATGTACTAGTTTTCTTTCTATTCTCAGTTTTTGGTGAAAATTAAACGACAGAATTCCTTACAAGAAGTGTTTAATAGTGATCAAAGCAGAGTAAAAATTTCAGCCTATATCATTCAGAACACCCATGTATTTCAGTTCAAACTAGTTAAATTTACCATCATTATTCATGCTTACTTTCACACATGTCTAAACTACAGAATTTTGCATTTGAAATAATTTTAAATCAAATAACAATTTAATTAGAGCCAATTTTATACACCACAATCAAGTCCTGAACGGACCAAATAATATAAGGAAACAGGGTATCTTTGATGACCACTAGACATAAAACGGGACGGTAAAAATTGTTGAAAATTGCTGAAAGTCGACATGAACATGTGTAGTTTTAATACAGAAAATATTAAGAAAATTAAACGAGTGGAAAATTTTAGGCTTCCCCAGGTCTACCCCCTTAAATTCTGCATATGCGCATTTCGACAACTTATGTCTCTTCAGAACAGATAAAATCTAAACGTTTGGAAGACCATAAACTCAAAGATGTTTAAAAACTGATAGAGAACAAATAACCAAAATGATCTTAATGTAAAGCCAAAATCAGCTAAGAACAGAGCTTTGCATGAGAAAGATACTCCTTAGTGTTCAACAAAATTTTGTAAAATTTAGATATTGTAAGTTTCAAAACAATCGGTTTTCGGGTCAGCACCGAAGTACTGATTACTTGGCTGGTGAATACTCTCCGGGACTAACAGTCCACCAGCAGTGGCACCGACCCAGATGGAAAAATGCCTTCGTCTATTTTTAGATTATCGTAAAAAATGGGAACACCCTTGGAAAATACATTGCAAATATTTGCGCACTTGTAACCTTAAGCAAAAATGAGTTTTTCACGTTTTTCTATATTCTTATGTATTCATTGGTACTGGAACAAGGAATTTCGAATGAATATGCAATTTTGACCGAGTGAAAGTTTGCGCATATCGCATGTCTGGAATTATATCTTGTTTCTTCATGTATGGTAAAAATCACAAGAAAAGGTGGTAGGCTTCGGTGAAAGCTTATAATTTTGAGTTTAAAGACGCAGATTGCTAATATATGCCTGTTGTATCGCTTCGGAACAAACCTGAGAAGCATTAGCAGTGCATTTTGTATTTTTGAATGCATTATTCTGAAAAATTGCACATTTTCAAAATTATTTTTTTGGTAAAAATTGTAAAAATTAGCGCCGTTTGAAACTTCACTTTTTGCCTAATATGAAAAATGGTTTGGTAAAATGGTTTGGCATGGCATTAATCATGTAACATGTGTAATGTGACTTGTTATTTATCTTAATTAAACTGATAGGTACTTAATCCATTTCTTTCGGAATAGTCTATTTCAATAAGCCTACAGAATGACGCCGCCATATCTTTAAAACGGGAAACAATTTTTGCCTTTTTCGGACAGGGGTTGACCTCTGGGAAATAAAGCTCTGAAAATCCTAAGAAGTGACACTTTAATGAAATGCCGTCGAATGATGTTTTTGTGGGGTGTTACATTTTGTACTTGCTAAAATGTAAGACACGTCACGTTTTGTGGTTGTTAAATATATGCTATAGTTATCAAGTGCGGAAATATTGACTTGCGAACAGTGATCAAGTTTTGAACCCTAATCTGTATTCAGAATTCGATTGGTGGGTAATAAAATTAAATATTTTCGAGCCTCAATTGACACCAAGAATCTCCGCATAGACCCTATTTTTTCTATTTCTCAATTCGCAAAGTCGGCCATTATGTGGCAGTTAGGTACATGTAATAGCTTTCACTTGAGTCATAGCGTATGATCCCTAGCTTCTACAAAGGTCCAGCCGACAATACCAAAGTTGGTCCACATTGCCGTTTTCACTATACGAACCTAGGGTACCCCAAGTCAATTCGGTCCGACATTTTCGTACGGGTATAGGGAACATACGCTATGACTATGAATTGCAGAGCCCCTAGCAAGGTCCAGCCCACATTAGCCAAGTTGGTCCGAATCGGTATTTTTCGATGTAGGGTACCCTCTATGGAACAGCGTCCGAATTTTTCGTACCGGTCTAGGGATCATACGCTATAGCTCAAATGAAAGGCATTACATTTACCTACTTGCCCTATAAGGCCCAACTTTGCGAAACCCCTAGAAAGGTCCAGCCGTGACGTGAAACAATTTCCCATAATGCAATTATTACGTTTAAATGAAAAATATTGCAGTTGAACGAAAAATTATACCAATTGAATAAAAGAATATTGCATTTAAATGAAAAAAAATATATACCAATTGAATAAGAAAATATTGCATTTAAATGAAAAAATAAACCAATTGAATAAAAAAAATATTGCATTTAA
>MJUU01015965.1:11206-43780 GCA_002080025.1 Modiolus philippinarum | reverse complement strand
TTTTTTATGGAATGACCATTCCTTTTTACTGTCTATGACCTTTCAATAGCAATTGCTGTTGAATTGCTAGTGGACACTACTGCAAAGGAAGGGTGGGGGTTTGGCATGCCATAAAACTGGTTTAACCCACCATTTCTTTTGAAATACCTGTACCAAGTGAGGACTTTCAACTGTTTTGTCTTTTTGCCTCTTGGACCTGTTCCTTGACAACTCTGTTTGGTAGTTTTGTTATTACCCCCATTTTATAAAAAAAAACACATAATATTGACTTACAAGACAAAACAATAACAGTGAATAGGTTGCTCAAATAACAATGGGCATTATTACAATGTTTTACTCTATATAACTTTATAGAAAGCTATTTGTAAAAACATTACCAATTTTTGATAGATAGAAGTACACCAGAATGAAAGCAAATTCATTTGTCTTAGCTGATGTGATTTGATATACATGTATATACCATGAATATGTCCTTTGTGTAGTTGCTGCTCTTGTAAAAAAAGTATACATGTATAGGATGTAAATATTTTATAACCATTTGTGATATGCTGTGTACTGGTGCAATACAAGTGTTAGTAGATAGTCTAATTTTGCCTGAAAAGTATAAATATATCAATCTTAATCGTTAGTTAATTCATTTTACCTGTACGAAGTTTGATTATATTCTCAAACCATATGATTGTATGTGCACTGGAAATTTAATAATAGTCAAAAACAGTGCACCAATGTTTAATTGGCACTTTAGGACCAGGTAAAAGTTTTGTGGCAAGTGAGGGTGGCAATATATTGAGGGTAAAAATTACATAGAAACTATATAACTTTTGGAAAAATGGACCTTCGAAATTGGTGGCAATAAGTAAGGAACCACCATTTTTTTAGAGGAAGGATATAACAAGGGAGCCTTGTAAGCAGCAAAAAATAATGTTAATACTTGAAGTTCATTATTAAGACTTTATAAAGACATGCAATGTTTTATTCTTATCTCTTTCTCTAAAATATAAGGCAATCCTTGCATAAAATTTTATTGGTAAAATCTTTAGCATATACATTGATTTGTCAGTACCATAATATCAAAGTAGGTGTAATTAAATATTTGAAAGCAATGGCTAGAATGAGTCTGACCAATTAACAGGCACTCATTTAAACTTGGCTGGTCTCCACATTGGTAAAACAACATTGATATTTATGATTGTTAGGCAACATTAACTTTGTATATTGTTATTTTATTCAGTGTGTATGCTATAATGACATTTGTGTCCAATTTCTTACAATATTTCAGAAAAAAACAAATACCCAAGTTACTGTGAATTAAGTTTCAAAAATGATTTGTTCATAAATGTTTACATATGAAAGCATAAGCATTTATCAGTCTGGAAATACCTTTAATCTTTGGTCGATACATTAATTATTTCAAAATAATTCTTTGGAGGAAAAAAATACTGGCTAAAGTGTAATGGAAAAAGAGCAGATATCACTAAGTATCAATATTTTATACCTGAACAAATTGAGATAAGGTTTTGCTTGTTTCGTTTGAGATATATCTCTCTACAGTTGCTTGATTTGTTTCAGATCTTTAATCTTTTCCAAGATTTGATCCACAAAACTGCATTAGAATTATTTTCCTTTTTACATTTTACATCCTTCTTTTGAAATGCTGATGATATTCATCATAAATGGACATTTGACAACATTAAGTATCACATACATGTGATAAACCTGTCAACTGAAAACTGGAGATTTGAAAACTTTTAGCTGGAAATTGGGTCTGAAAACCAGAGATTTTTCTTCGACCTGTTTTTAACCATTTATTTTGTGTATTTTCCTCAGTTAGTTTTGATGAATGCAGTCATTGTACAGTATTATATTTTTTTTGATCACCCCTTTGTTATAGGCCCTTGTGGGAGGTTATGTTGAGTAAAATGTGTACACTTCTCCATATTCAACACCTTTAGACAGCTCGTTTGGTCTGTGATGTGTCATAACTGTTCTATCATCCTATAAATCCTATTTATGCTATAAATGAACTTATGGTTTATAATTAAAGCTATATTTTAATTCAAAAGGTACATTTTGGATTGTTAAACAATTTTTAGAGCCAATATCTCATGTAATTTGATTTTTCTTCAAAATAACTATTGTCGGTTTTCTGACTGATTACATTTAATTCAGGATTTAAAAATTCAAACCTTGAAGAATGACCCATCTTTATGGTCAAAAGTAATAATGAGAATGCCTGTAGTCTTTTTCACGAGAAGATGTGCATTTTGTCAATGAGTAGAAATTTTACTTGTCAGTTACCAATACAGGATTTAACAATGGTAAAGTGCTTTATACACAACATGTTTTTCTCCAAATGTAAGAATTACTGGCCGATTACCGATTCTTGCCAGGTACCCAATCTTCCAACTTGCCATTTCTACAAAAAGTTTTTAGATTTTTCAGCAAAAGTTTTGGTTACCTGTGAAGTCAAATACCTGTCAATTTCAAACATTAAATAAAATTTTGAACTGACGTTTTTTTTGATAGCAGAAATGTTATGCATGGCAAGAGTCGATACCTGGCAAGGATGAATTCTCAGCAAATACACATGATTTGCAAAAAAAAATGATTACTCTTTGCTGTCTATAAAAGACAAATCATGGATGTTTGACTAGGTATAACATTGCTGACTGTGTATAATGTGGCTGATTTGTTATGTTATATTATTTTACCATATCTAGTTATCATTTGATGTAGTGTTGAATTAATAAAAAATATAATTGAAATAGTTCATTTAATATTTATGATAAAAACGAGCAACTCACTGAAGCAACTATGTACTGAGCCGGACTCGACTAGTATAACCTAGTTCTTGGGCCCAATTCAAAATAAAAACCCAGTGTGGATGTAGTATTTTAATTAGCCGGTGAACAATATGTGGTGAAAACCTGAAAAATACAATAATTAACAATTATAAGTTATGTGTCCAAAATAGTGAGAATTTATAGTCCACTTATGCTACTATAACTATGTGTAAAATGTCAACATATCTAAAAACACAATAATTTGCATAAATAAATACAATATGACGTGTGTCTGTGTAATATCAAACATCGAGTTCCGGTATAGTCACGGAAGAATACAGTTGAATTGCTGTTACTCGAGGAATATGTGTTCCATTATTATATCTTGATGTATTAAAATGACACTAATTGCTTGCCATACATTCTATATTTATATGAATTACGCAACTAAATAACGGTTGTTTATCTTCCTCTTCTAGACGGAAATATCATATAAAAACTTGAAATACTGTGATGAAACTTGTAAAGTAAGTGAGAACCGAACTGTCAGTCTGAAAAGAACAATCCTAGGACAATGGCAACGTCGGAAAAACAAAGAAACGAAGACATAACATGATCACGGCACAGAAAAGAAAATGAAGACACGCACATAAACAAAAAATGAACAACACAGACCCAATAAAAACCATGGATGAGATCAGGTGTACCGGTAGAGTAAGCATCTCCTCCTTCTTATGAGACGCCCGCCGTGTTGAACATGTCAACTCCGGTAGTAAAGTCAAATCCGGTAGAGGAAAAACAAACTTTAGTGGCAAAGAGAAAGATCTGTTGTCATCTGGGAAACAGATATCTCATAGCGGTCCACAAGATCGTGATGTCGACCGTAAAACTTCTGTAGTGATGACCTCAAAGTATGGGCAACATACCCTTGCTTAAGTAGCCTATTTGTAAGCAACCGAGCTCTATAAAGGTAGTCGCTGTATCGACCACAGGCCCTTGAGTAGCGAATGAGTTGGGAGATGTAAACTCCGTATGCTGGTGCTTTTGGAATGTTGCTACAAAGAAAGGGGAAGTTGACTATTGGAAAAGTGAAGTCATCGCGTTTGTCATATAGCCTAGTTTGTAGTGTACCTCTTTTGCCAATTTCAAGATGAAGGTCAAGGAACGAAGCTGATGTGGAAGTATTTGTAGTATCCTTAATTTCTAGCTATTTTGGATAGATAAGATGAAGAAAATCACCAAAGCGAGGATTGTTTAGTGAAAAAATATCATCTATATAACGGAAGCTGAAATTAAATGACTGGGCCAGTATTTATACCCCCCGCAAACAAAGTTTGGGGGGTATATAGGAATCACCCTGTCTGTCTGTCCGTCTGTCCGTCCGTCTGTCCGTCTGTCCACACTTCTCGTAAGCGCAACTCCTCTTAAACCACTTGAAGGATTTTGATGAAACTTTACACAAAGGAAGGACACTATATGGAGATGTGCATGAAGAAATATAATTATTCTTCAAAACCAGGAATCAACTTTTTGTTGATTCCCCATGTATGGTTTACCTCGTAAGCGCAACTCCTCTTAAACCACTTGAAAGAATTTAATGAAACTTTACACAAAGTAAGAACACTATATGGAGATGTGCATGAAGGAATATAATTATTGTCAGAAACCAGGAAGGGGAGATAATTTAACTTTGAGTTTTCCTTGATTCCCTATGTATGGATTACCTCTTACGCACAACTCCTCTTAATCCACTTGAAGGATTTTGATGAAACTTTAGACAAAGGATGAACACTATATGTAGATGTGTAAAATGTCAAATAGGCTGAAAAGGGTGAATTTTATATTTGTCTTATTTAGACAGAGTTTTTTCATTGGAACCCTCGTGAAAAGTTTTTTCTTGAAGATTATATCATTGTGTCCACACTTGTACTGTGTCCGCACCTGTATTGTGTCCACACCAAATTAATTTTGCACTTACCATATCGATTCAGGGTTCAATGAGCGGGGGGTATCTTTGGCTGCCATTCGGCGACAGCTCTTGTTTATCTTTATTTTGAAGAAGCCCTTCGATGAATTCAGCTTCATATGAGTGGAGAAATAGATCGGCTAAAAGAAGTGCACGGTTTGTGCCCATTGGAATTCCGATAGTCTGTTGAAAAACAAGTCCTCCAAACTGGACAAATATATTGTCGATCAGAAACTCTAACATTTTAATCACTTCTTCCTCTGTATATTTTGTCTTTGATTCTAAGTCGTATTTCACAAAGTATGCTTGTTCTCTGCCTATAACAATGTACTTATATCTTTGTTCGCCGTTCTTGCAGGAGAAACATCTATGAATATATCTTTCAGCCGTGATTTCAGTTGTTCATGGGGAATTGTAGTATAAATCGTGGAAAAGTCAAAAGTTTTAATGCTGTTGCAGTGTGATAATGATCTCGATTTTAAGATGTCAAGCAGATCCTTAGAGTTTTTTAATATCCACATTTCATTTACACCACTTCTTGAAAAGCTAGTATCACAATATTTTTGAAGGCCCTCAAGATGGATGTTAATAGTTTAGAAATAGGTTTTGTAGAACATTTAGCAGATCCAGCGATGTACCGTTGTTTGTATGGATATTTGTGTAATTTTGGTACCCAGTACAAGGAGGGGAGTTCAGTGTCTTCATCTTTGGTTGAAATCCCAAAGGAAAGCAAAACAGATCTATGGTTCTGCAATATCTCCCCCTTAGACAGAGTAGTAGCTGTGTGTGTTGGATTGCCCTTGATTATATTTTGTAAATTATAATCAACAGTTGTACGTTTCAGTGCGAGATGATCATTCCGTTAAAATCGACATTTATAGCAAATTATGCAATCAACGTGTACAGCTGATATTTACAATAAACTGTTGTGAAGTTACGTTTAATGGATCAATCTTCATCCAAATATAATGAAAATATAATGTAAAACTTACACTGTTATTGAACTAGGTTCTAAATTCCAAAATTATTGGACATCAACATTGGCGTGTCATTGACTTGATTTACTCGAGAGAAAGAGGGAGTCGGGAAACGAAAAACCAAGATGTGTCATTCTGTCCCGGGCATTCGGTGTATTTGGAATTCTTCAAATAATAAACATAAGGATAAATTTAGTTGTAACAATACACTAATTGTGACAATACACTCCCCGTCGGATATCTACTTGATATCACTATTCTTTTTAAATAAACAACAGAAATTCACATACTATTCACAATATTCCTGAATATAATTATATACATTTTATACACAGTCTTCCACCAGAAGAATGATCTCGGTGATCGTTAACTGATCTTGAATTCACAGATGAACGATGAATACGGTAAAACAGAATACAGCGCTATCCAGGTTCAGATTAGCTGGAATCTTCCTCCTCCTACAAAGGAATTATTTGTAGTTATGAATATTCTTGTAACGTGAATATCCGTAGAAGTATCTTGAAAAGTTTGTCCCTTTTCATCCAAAAGCGGATTGAGATTGGCACTTGAACTTGCCAATAGGTATCTTGTGACTTGTACAGTCTATTTCTTCTTCATGAACTTCACGTTGTAGTGATGATATATTGAAGTCTTCTGCTTCTTGAAGTGAAGTGTTGTCAGGTTCAAGCTTTGAACTCCCATTCAGGCGTAAACGGGATGAACGTTTCAGGAATGCAATTCCACGTATTAGGGCACTACAGTCTGAGAAGTGCGTGAATCTCTCAGTACCTATGTAAGGATTATCTGCTGTTGCGAGTGTTTTGGCAACAGAAATCCCTCGGGAATTATTAGGACGAATCTCACTATCATGTACATTTTCTAGTTCTTGTTGTTTCCATTCTGGTGCAATGTCATCCGGGACTGGTTCGTCCCAATCAACTGTTGTTGAAGTCAGTTTTCTTAAAATCAACTTTCCTTGGATGATCACTGGGGCTAAGAATCCAAGTAGATCATAAATGCTGTTTATTGTAGATAATACGCCAAGTCTTGTTATAGGTTTCTTATCCAGCGATAGCTGGAATAGGAACATGTCTGTGTTGACATCCCATGTTAGTCAAAGACTACGCTGGAGTGGTTTGTTGTTGGCTTCAAGATCCAAATCCTTTAAGTTTGTAGCTAAATTACCTGTTGGAAATGCAGACATAACTTCAGCACTGTTGGATGCGAACTTGTGCAAACGGAGATTTCCGTACTTCAATGCTGCTTGTGTGTCTTTGACGACTTTGATGGCCTCTTCTGCTGTTGTGTATGATGTTAATCCATCACCAACATAAAAGTCTTTAGTCACAAAATTTGTAACATCTGAGCCGTTATCTGGCTCTGCGGCCTGTACTGTCTTACGTAGCCCAACTTTGCCACTGCTTGGGATGGACTGTTGCCGAAGACATGGACTCGCATTCGGTACTCTATCAATCCTTTGTCAATATCATTGTCTTTATACCACAGGAATCTAAGGTAGTTTCTGTGATCTTCTCTCACTACAAAGCAGTGGAACATGTGTTGAACATCAGCAGTAACAGCAACCATCTCTCTCCTGAAACGTATCAAGACTCCCAGTAAGCTGTTTGATAGGTCTGGACCAGACATCAAAACACTGTTTAGGGATACTCCGTCGAACTTTGCGGAGGAATCGAACACACCCCTGATCTGCTCAAGTTTCTTGGGATGGTATACTCCAAACAACCGTAAATACCAACATTCTTCTTGTTCTTGCAATGGCGGAGCAACTTCCGCATGGTTGTTGTCTAATATCTTTGACATAAATTCTAAGAAATGTTCTCTTTTGAGGGCGTTCTTCCTCAGACTGCTTTCGAGGAATTCCGCTCTTTTAACAGCTTGTCTGTTGTTTGGAAGTCGTTGTCTTGGTGTCCGAAATGGTAACGGAGATACCCAACTACCTGTGGAGTCTCTTGTAAACTGGTTGTCCATTTGTTTCATAAATAATTTATCTTCATACGACATTCCTGGTTTGTCGTCATCTTTTGTCTTAGCAAAGATATCATATTCTGGTGTGTCTACTGTTTTTATTGCAGTATTGAAATAAGCGGGATCTGGTTCCCGTACACAAATCTTACTTTCACACGGTCTTAGTGTCGTAGGTTGGCCAGATGGTAAGACAAATGTTTTCTTCACAGATAAATCTAGAGTTGCATGTTGATAGTCCAGACAGATGACTATGACTACCCAGCCCAGTCTTAATTTCTGTGCGAAAGGTGATCCAGGTGGTCCATATCTGTAATCTAGGACATAATGGACTTCGGGAATGTCTCTTCCTATGAGCAGCATTATATTCCTGCTATCTTTGATTTGCGGAATTCTTCCAGTGATATCTTTCATATGTGGAAAGTGTACGGCAGAATCTGGTGACGGGATTTCGTCTCTGCAGCTTGGAATGTAGTCATATTCTACCAAAACTGGCAATTCTAACTCTTCTTGTCCGTGTAAAGATTGGACTATAAATCCTTTGGCTCTCCTGCCACTGGTGGCAATATGGCCTGAACAAGTGGTCAGGGTATAATTTTCTGGTTTGTCTTCAATGTTGAAGAATTCAAAAAACTCTGGTGAAGCCAGGGACCTGTTACTTTGGTCATCAAGAACTGCATACATTTCAATGGTTATGTCGGGGTTGTCCCTATGATGTACTCTGACAGGGATGATTTTTAGCACATGATTTGCATGTGTTGTTTCCACATATCTCTGTACAAGATGAGTTTACTGTTCTGTCAGTATTGTATGTATTACTTGCCTCCCCGCCGTTCTGTTGTACTGTCTCCCCGCCGTTCTGTTGTACTGTCTCCCCGCCGTGATGTTGTACGGGACCAACTGAAGATGTCTGTCTAACTATATGTAAGGCAGTGGTGTGTTTTGTGCTTCTGCAGTCGCTGCAGGAAATCTTCGCCTTGCATTCTCTGCTCCTGTGGGTTGTAGAGGCGCAACACCTAGGTTGTTTTGTTTGAGGATATCTCTCCTCTTCTCAAAAGTTTTTGATTTAAATACTCTACATTCGTCTAATGAATGTCTTGTGTTGTGTATGACGCACCTGTCTGGTGCTCCATTCTCTGTACACTGGGACAGGGTGTCCCCAATGTCTTGACTAGGCCTGTTTGGACGCCTGTCGACACCAGTCTTGTGAGATGCTACCCGGGTTTTGGCCACGGGTGGTTGTCTTTCGGAATACTTTGGAGTTGTTTGCTGTTCTTGTTCATAACAGAATCCCGGATCATTTTTGATTATGCTCATTTCCCGAATGAATCTAGAGAATTCTGTGAATGGCGGAAATGGTACATTACGTGACGACTTGTAGTTATAAGCTCTTGTTGTCCATTTTTCTTGGAGTCCATAAGGGAGCTTACTGACTATTGGCCTTATCCCAGATGAAGAATCGAAATATCCCAGAAGTGACTGGAATTTTGGATTCTGTTTGATGTGTTCTATTTCAGACAATAAATCGGACAACTCATACAGACGTGCACTGTCCTTGTTTGTTAGTTTTGGGAAGTTCGCCAATCTGTTCATTATTGAAGCTTCCAGCATTTCAGGGGATCCATACCTGGTATCTTAACTATCCCACATCAATCTGAGACATTCAGTGGGGTTCTCTCATGACCTCCTTATACTTTCAGCCTGTTTTGAAGACTCAACTCCGAGCCATTTTACTAGGAGGTTTAACTATTGTGAGTCAGACACTTTGGCTTCATCGACAACTGACTTGAAGCTATTTTTCCATACAAAGTAGGATTCAGCACGGTCGTTGAAATTAGTAAGACCAGATAACAGTATTTCCTTATGGAGAAGGAATCTAGTTATATCTGAAGTCTGGTTCACAGTCCTGTCATCGTTCAGGTTTACTACATGGGAACTTGGTATTGGCATGTCACATGATAAGTGCTGACGTGATGGTTCAAATTCTGGTGCATCTCTGTTTAGCTGAAATGTAACAGATTGAGATTTACGAGCTGGTCCAGCATAAGCTGGAGTAGATGTTACTTCCGGTACTCCATATACTACTGTTGGAGTTGATGTAACTTCCGGTGGTCTAGAGGCCGCATATACTACTGACTGGGTATTTTGTACCTCCTCATTTGTAACATTGAAGGAGTGTTCTTCAACATTCATCTATAGGCAACTGACTTCGCTGGTCTTTATTATCAACTCCTGTTTGACTACTTTCATCATCCAGGATCTTATCCCCATTTTCTGCAACGACAGCTTCTTTTCTTGCCTCTAGCAATGTTTGGTCGGCCTTTAACTCGGCTTTCTGCCGAGCTGCTGTTGCTTCCATCTAAGCGATCTCAGCCTTTCAACGAGCTATAGTCTCTTCTAACAGGACTTCCTGTTTTGACATGGTGGCCCGTTTCTCTGCAAAAGCTAGACTTGCTTTCAGAGCTTCTGCCTTTGCCTTCTTTCGTTTTAATAGACTGGAAGCATCTGTCCGTGTAGACGTTCCACCTTGTGAATGGTATTTACTATTGTAGGACAATGAGCTGCTACTAGGTGCCTTTGGTGTTTTCTTAGGCGTCAGAGCCTGACTTGTTTCCTGTAGATTACACAAAGCGGCATCTATCTTTTGTTGCCGGAAGCCTGATAATGTTGCACAGGCTTCCAATTCATGTTTGCTGTCTCCAGTCCTGCTGGATTTCAGGAAGTTTTTATAGGCCCTGAGTTGCTTCTGGTACCTGGTGTTTGCTTGCGCAATGTTTTGACCCAGGTCTAACTGGTCCCCTAAGTTAGCGGGAGGATCGTTTGCTTCTTGGAGCAGGGCGTTAAGCATTGTCCATAAATACTCTATATCTTGAAAATATTTGTCACATGTCTGTAAATATTGTTCTTGTCCTTTCTCTGTTAGTGTCCGGACCCTTGTGTCCGGAACTGTTGGAATGGCGTCCTAGTACATATCTGTCGCATTTTCACCCATGTTGATGAAACGTTGTTTAATCCAGTTGTAGCTTTGTCGCCTGGAACAGGAACGATGTTACCGTAGTTGAGTGACCGTGTTGTCTTCTGTCCAGGAACAGGAAGAAACGTTGTCCTGTAACTGTGTTGCCTGCAGCAGGAACGGTGCTACCAGTAGTCCAAAAGAGGTCTGGAACTGTTTTTACTGTACTGAGCCGGACTCAGCTAGTATAACCTAGTTCGTGGGCCCAATTCAAAATAAAAACCCAGTGTGGATGTAGCATTTTAATTAGCCGGTGTACAATATGTGGTGAAAACCTGAAAATTACGATAATTAACAATCATAAGTTATGTGTCCAAAATAGTGAGAATTTATAGTCCACTTATGCTACCATAACTATGAGTAAAATGTCAACATATCTAAAAACACAATAATTTGCATAAATAAATACAATATGACGTGTGTCTGTGTAATATCAAACATTGAGTTCCGGTATAGTCACGGAAGAATACAGTTGAATTGCTGTAACTCAAGGAATATGTTTTCCATAATTATATCTGGATGTATTTAAATGACACTAATTGCTTGCCATACATTCTATATTTATATGAATTACGCAACTAAATAACGGTTGTTGATCTTCCTCTTCTAGACGGAAATATCATATAAAAACTTTGAAATACTGTGATGAAACTTGTAAATATAACTATAATCAACAGTTGTACGTTTCAGGTTAGACTCTACTAAATGACCAATCAGCTGCTGGCATTGTCAAAAATAGTACTTATATAAACAAAGCCATGCTACTTTCGCTTTGGATATAACTATCAATATTGACAATATCCGAGTTCTTAAACGCTCTTGTGATCATGAAACACTTCCGGATTGACAAGCATTTTGAATCAGCCAGCCTCATTGCACGGGAAAAATACTGAAGCCTCATCAATGGTGACACGTATGCCCAAGGATATGAAAGGGAAAATTGGTCATTTGCATACCCCAGTTAAATGAGGCGATAGAAATTTCTTATTAGACTTTTAAGTTGGGTCATCGTTTGGATATGTTACTTGGCAGACGTGCCACTTTGAGAAAATCATATCGCCGCACAAAGTGAACTTCAGGTAATTATGAAAATTCACAAAACGTTATAATGGCCGCCTATGGAAAATATTTAGTGGAGTCTGACCTTCAGTGTGAGATGATCATTCCGTTAAAATCGATATTTATAGCAAATTATGCAATCAACGTGTACAGCTGATATTTACAATAAACTGTTGTGAAGTTACGTTTAATGGATCAATCTTCATCCAAATATAATGAAAATATAATGTAAAACTTACACTGTTATTGAACTAGGTTCTTAGTTCCAAAATTATTGGACATCAACATTGGCGTGTCATTGACTTGATTTACTCGAGAGAAAGAAGGAATCGGGAAAATAAAAACCAAGATGTGTCATTCGGTCCCGGGCATTCGGTGTATTTGGAATTCTTCAAATAATAAACATAAGGATAAATTTAGTTGTAACAATACACTAATTGTGACAATACAAACTAGCTAGGACTAATGAATTGTTGATAAAGCATACACCAAACCGTTTTGTTTGGCAAGTGCTTAGGTAAGGTAACATCATTGGTTAAGATTAATTGTTCATAAACCCAATGTTGTGGTACAATCTCTTTGGCCACTCTCTCTAAGTTTGGATTGTTTGTTTCACAGCTGATTTGTTACACGAGAGCTGGTGCTGCTAACATTTATTCAGACTTTCTCATTTGGCATAGTTCTCTCTCTGACCATCTTATAGATATGGTATTGAAAAAATGATCTTATATGATCATTAAAGCTCCTCAATTGATAGCAGCCCATTGTGAAAAAAAAGATGTTTGTGAAAAAAATGATATTTGAGTCCGAACTCTGATTCACAATTTATACATATTATGACTAAACAATTCTAGGGCACTTGTTTGTTTGTGTGCATCTGTAGACCCTTCGTTTCTGTGTGATAACTTAAGTTCAAGTCTTCCAATCCCTATCAAAGTGAAGCACAATGTTCTCCAAAGGAAAGTTTTGCGATATTCTGGTCCCTCCAGTTTTTAAAAAAGGACCAATAAGGGTAAAATGGGGTATTTCATATATTTGGCTGTAAAATACTGACTGTATATCAGATTTTGATGGGGTTTCTTTCAGTATGCTCCTGATAAAATTTGCAAACTGTAATATTAAATGGATTTCAGTTTGCATGTACCAATCGTTAGACAAATTGGGCCAGAAAGACAAGAATCTCGAAAATTTATTTTTATACACCCGCAAACAAATTTTGGGGGCATAAAGGAATCTTTCTGTCAATCTCGTCCGTCTGTTCTTCCATGTACCTTGTCAGTGCATGTTCTTAACGGACTCTGGATTTTGATGAAATATTACGTGCACGAATATGATCACGGGTACACCTTAACCCTTGCCCACAAAAATTTAATTTTTTATTTCTTTTGGAAATTCTTACCTGAAAAACTATATATGAAATTAAAGGATATAAGCCAAGGAATCTAGCAAAACCAACAATTGAATTAGAAAATTATCAGAAAATATTTAAATCAACACTTTTTCCCTCCAAAAGGGTAAAATTTCATACCGGAAATGTCACATGGTAACAACAGGAATTTTAAAATGGCTCAAAATTAAATGTTACGAATACAAATGAAACACGCATTAAAATGATTTAAATTAATTCAAAAGTCACTAATTCCATGAATATTTTTCAATATTATATCCATATTAAGTCAGAAAATGATCTTCTTCAAAGAATATGAAACTGTTCATAATGGCGGTGTCCAAGATTCATGCTGAAATAGAATGTCATTAATTTCAAAATCTGTTTACCATTAATTTCAACATTCTACAGCATTTGGTTCCTTTTGAATAAATATTACTTATAACAGTCAAATTTATGTACAATTCTCAACAGGGCAATTGTTTTGCTCAAAATATCAAAAACTTTTTTGTGGTGTCCATTTCGTTATGGACATAAGAACTCTTTGTAAAATTGTAGGCGATAAACAATTTTCTCACCCTAAAATATGAAATGGAACATTCTGATACACATATAGTGATGATATTGTTGTCATAGCTTTGCTAATGCACAGAAAGATGTGATGTCACTAAGAAGTGTGGTGTCCACCTAGGGTAGTTATGAACAGAAGGAATATAGAAGTACTGTTTAATTTCAATTTTCCAGCATTCAAAGTAATGAAATACATGTTTTATAATATTTTGGTGGAAGACTTGTATATATCATTGGGTTATTGGATGTGGTTTGTTTCCATTGATTTATCCACTTTTTACCCCTTTGGGGCCATTTAGGGCTTGCTATATGGTGTGAGGTTCCTCACTGAGTTGAAGATCAAACGGTGACCCCTAGATGCTTTGTTTTGGGTCGTTTTAACCTGGATATGGGATGTTGTCTCCTTGACATTTACCCCATTTCCTTTCTTTTTCATATCAAATCAAATAAATGTAAAAACTTTGCAGTGAGCAGAAAAACTATTTGGTGTTTAGAAATGGAGGAAAATGATGTCCCAAAATTATGAACAAATAATTTCTTTTTTCAAATGATATGAAAGTAAAGCCTCTTGCAAAAGTAATGAATTAAAAAATAAATGTAAATATAAAAAATATACTGATTTTGATAGAATACTGAGATAAATTTGCTGAAAAGGGCTTGATAAAAGTTATTATGTATGTTCATAACTCTGAACCCTATCCACGACAGGTTCCTATGTTATGAACATTTTTTTTCAGTGTATATTCCAATAAGCAATAGATAACAAAAGAAAATTTATTCACAGGGCTATAACATTTTATGATATATTTTATTCTAAACACTACATGTCACTTTTTTTCTTGCATTTTGCATAAAAAACTAAGAAAAGTTATTGTTCATAACAGAAACCGGCGTCTTCTGTTATGAACAACAATAATTTCATTTCTAATTCATTACTCTGGGCAATAAACAAATGAATAAAGCAATAATATTAACCAGGACTTACATTTCCTTTCTTTTTCATATTTGTTAAATATAGTAAAATGTAATCATTTGAAATTTATCAAATACCATGTAATTTTGCAAAAATCTTCTGTTCATAACTAGTTATGAAAGTAATTTTAATTACTTATTTAAGTGAAGATAGTCCATTACCTTGATTTAAACTGCTGTATGGTATTGTTTCCATGATTTTGATTAAAATTAGTAATCCCTCTTGCATTGAAAATAATAAAATGTTTCTTTGACAGATTGTCTGTTCATAACGGTGTCCAAAAGTTTTGTGTTTCCAATCTCCGATTGCATCCAAATAACATATTAAAATGCACAGCTTTGTTTTCAGATAGTTTTCTTAGATAGATAACAAACACATGTATGATAATATGTTTGATCATTACAACCTTTTTTAGCTAAAAAAAGGACACCAGTTATGAACAGGAGAAAAAAAAATTTCATGGTTTTAAATCAAAATATAGAAAAAACTTGAATATCTCAAGCTCTTTAATTTTAGAAAATAAATCTTTGAATATTTTACTCAATAAATAGTCAGTAAAATTTGCATTTTGAGGACTTTTTTGATTTTTTGGTCATTTTGTATCATTTTGTGACCCATGATCATATTCGTGCACTTACACATCTGTATTATACTACCTGAAGAAGTGCAAGGTGTAATATGGTTGTTGTCCAAAATTTTGAAGGAGAGATAATTGGTATTTGAATATTTTCTGGAAAAGAGGGGGGACTTTTTAAGTGCATGTCCTCTTAAACGGGTGCTTGGATTTTGATGAAATAATACAAAGTTGAAGTATACCACTTAAAAATGTGCATGAAGTAATATTGTTGCTGCCCTCAATTTTTAAGGGGAGATAAGTCGTATTTTGATACTGCGATAGTACAATTGTTTATGGGGTTCCAATTTTCGTGGTTCGCTTAGACCACGAAATTAAGTTCCCAACGAAATGCATAAATTAACTATTGTATTATGCATAGAATTCAAAACCGCGAATTTAGGTTTTAATTAAATTTGTACACTCATGAAAACCACGAAAATTGATGTCCGCAAAGAAAATTACTTCCAAAGTATTTTCTGAAAAAGGGGGAGGAAACTTATCATCACATGTCCTCTAAAACGGGTGTTTGGATTTTGATGGTGATACGAAGTATTAGGGTTGTTTCCCGAAATTTTCAAAGGGAGATAATTTGTCTTTGAATGTTTTCTAGAAACAGGGGATAACCTCTTAAACGGATGCTTATATTTTGGTGAAATGTTGCACAGTTGTAGTATAACACATGAAGATGTTCATGAAGTAATATCGTTGCTGCCCAAATATTTAAAGGGTGTTAATTCATCTTTGATTTTTTTCTGGGAAAAAGGAGCAGGAACCTTAACAAATTTAACAAAAATATTTTGTATTAATCTAACAAAGCCTGATCCAACAACAACATCAGACATTATAGGTTTTGATATAACTACTTCGGTATTTGTTTTTTATTACCAATACAAATCCTTGTTACCACTAGATCGATGACTCTACTGGCGGACTGTTAGTCCCCGAGGGCAGAGACATTTAAACACAATTAAATGTCTCTGCCGAGGGTACTCATCAACCAAGTAGCCAGTACTTCGGTGCTGGCCGGAAAACCGATTTTATTTGGAAACTTGAAATATCCAAATTAAAGAAAATTTTGTTTGAAACTAAGCAATATCTCTCTTTTTCATAGCTCTGTCCGTAACTGATTTTGGTTTTTCAAATTCTCTTATCTAGACATCCGGGCATTATACCTAATTGGGCACCATCCACATTTTATTATATATCTATGTAACTTCAACATTACTCTGATTTATTCATTCATTTTCAAGACATATCAATGAAACTCAGAACATATATTTGAAACGTATATACATGTATAATAATATCATATCCGAATTTCAAGTTCATAGTTATTGTAACACCGAAGATACTGCAGTTTAAAAAGTCGATTTCTAACACAGACTATATATTTAAACCTCGCTATATTGGGGGCAAGATTAAAATTCCTATACCTGATTGGTTAATTCAGTACTGTGATGTCACGTCAGAAAAGAGAATTAAGATCATATTGGTAATTTGTTTCCGATCAGCTTTTACACATATTTTTGTGTCGCCTACTGTAAGCAGAGTCGACACATAGGGATTACTATCCATCTCACGTTGTCGCCCTGCGTCGTCGTCCTGCGTCGTCTGTCTGTTTTTGACTCCTTCAAAACTACTAGTCCGATTCCAATCAAACTTTCAGGGTATTGTGGATCACTTGGTGTACTTATGCACCTGATGCTTAGAATATTGATTTTACAGATTTTAGAGGTTCACGGAGCCAAAATTGCTCATTTGTGAGTCTCTCCGTTTTTGAATCCGCAACTCCTTCAAAACTGCTAGTACTTTTCCAAACAAACTTTCAGAATATGTTGTTCAACTGGTGTAGATGTGCACCTGATACTTAGAATTTTGATTTTACAGATTTTAGAGGTTCACAGAGCGAAAATTGCTCATTTGTGAGTCTGTCGGTATTTGAATCTGCAACTCCTTCAAAACTGCTAGTCCTATTCCAACCAAACTTTCAGGATATGTAGTTCACCTGTTGTAGATATGCACCTGACACTAAGAATTCTGATTTTACAGATTTTAGAGGTTCACAGAGCCAAAATTGCTCATTTGTTATTCTGGTTTGTTAATCCGCAACTCCATCACAACTATAAGTCAGATTCCAACCAAACTTGCAGGATATGTTGTTCTCCTGATCTTGTTGTGCATCTGATACTTAAAACTTGGATTTTACAGATTTTAGAGGTTCACTGGCCAAAATTGGCTCTTCTGTAGTGCAGGCGACACATGTGTTCCATGGAAAATCCATCAATTTTTTTATGCATTTTTTTTATTATTTTGATATTATCTGCAATGAAGAGGAACAAGTTTTCGAACTGGCTATATGCAGAAACAGAACTCACAATTACTTCAGTTTTTGTTATTTTTTAACATCACATCTATAAATACTGAGGAAAATAAAACCAAACATGGCTTGAACTTATGTATTTTACAAAAATTCTCGTCTGCTTGTCAGCAATCATACACGGAACATAATTTAACCAAAAGATAAATCATATTGTAAACACCACTGAGACTACTTAAACAAACACCACTAAACTGTAATGAATAACAAAATACCAAAGTTACTGTGAATTTAATAATTTTTGCAAGTTGCCATTTCGACAACTTATGTCGCTTAAGTGCAGATCAATTCAAAACAGTTGGAAATTCATAAAGTGATGTTTGTTGGATCTTCTACAAAACTGTTCCTTTCATTCTGATCCGTCAGAAATATGGCTGCCAACGCAGAACATAGTTAATGATTGGGCCCTATTAGAAATAGCCTCTGATAATTCTGAAGAAAATTGAACCAAAATAAATGACAGAAATGGTATGAGGAATATCCTTATAATTATTTGCAATTTTTTGTTTCTTTGTGGTTTATCATATCAGAGACAGTTACTGTTAATTTAGCTTATGCATATACGCATTTCGACAATTTATGTCTCTTGAGTGCAGATAAAATCAAAACATTTTGAAATTCATATATGGAAATAGCTGACTGAGAAAAACATACCAATAGAATCAAAACAGTTAAACCAAAATTAGCTAATGACAGAGCTATGCTAGAGGGAGTTTTAAATTCAAGGATAATTATTTGAAAGGTGTCACAAAGGTTTTTTTATTCTCGGTTACTTTAAAAAGTTTATCATACTTGAAAAGAAAACAATTGAACTCACTATCAACAGGTGTGATTATTGTTTGAAACATTTTAATATGAATTCTTGGTGGACACGTAACATATAAATCCCATTTAAAGTTTGCACATTTAGGATGCAATTGCAAACTAAGCCACTTATCGTTGACTTTGATTACCTTTAATTTTGTATTGGACACTATATCGCCTTTCGTTTTTTTTTGCAGCAGTGATTTAAACTTTTTCAATTTTGAAAAAAAATGCTACAGCCATTCGTACAATTTAATGGTTAACAGTGAATTCCTAATATGTAAACAAAAAGAATATTATTTCATTCTTCAGTTTTTCAACAATGCTTTTATTCCTAAAAGGATAAAAGTCATGAGAAATAGTATCTTGATTAAAACATACAAATCAAAATAATCAGATAATAGTATCCATTTTGTGAAATGATTGACAGAAATTCATCGTGTCTCTTTAAGGTATTTTCACACACTTTTTTTTGAAATTTCAAAAAAATCTAAGTGACTATATATGCAATATAGGCATACCATTTATTAAGAGCACACGACGCATGTAAGAATTGCATCTTGTTTGTACGGACCACACGGTAAAGAGCCACAGCTAGCTTTAACAGGAAAAAACAGTTTTCTGTCCTGATTTGCTGTGTCACCATCAAAGAATTCAGGATTATTGTCAACACAGACATATTCTGAGGCTGATTGTCTTTCACCATAACCAGCTGCTAATTTACCATTGTACTCCAGTCTCCACCCATCATAGCACTGACTTTTCCCCGGTATCATTACAACTGACCATGACTGTATCGCCATACACACAGCACAAGGAACGTCTCTTTCGAAAACATTGTCACGAAACAAATTATCTTCGTATTCTGCACCAAAAATTCGAGCTCCATGTTTCCAAGGATTTTGTGATTATACCCACGCTACATAGTATACTGGTTTACCTCCGTTCGTCTGTTCGTTCGTTTGTTCGTTCGTTCGTCCGTTCGTAACCACACTTTTCTCAGCAACTACTTTACAGAATAAAATCATATTTTGGCAAAAGCTTTCTCACGATGGTCCGATGTGTATATACAGATTCCAAGGTTGCCGCATAAGTACTTCCTGTTTGCAGAGACTTCATTGTTTTTTTTATTGTTGTATAGCATATGGAATTTTTTGCCACAATTTTTTCTGAAACTGTAAGTGGTATTCAATTGTTGTTATGCAGATACCTTCCTTATGGTCCAATCTATTGTGTATTCGGATTTCAAGGTTACGCCGTAAGCACTTCTTGTTTGCCGAGACGTCATTGTTTTTCAATGTTGGACAATATATGGAATTTTTCGTCACAATTTTTTTCTGAAACTGTAAGTGGTATTCAGTTGTTCTTTTGCACAGAGCTTCCTTATGGTCCAATTTATCGTGTATTCCGATTTCAAGGTTATGCCGTAAGCATTTCCTGTTTGCCGAGACGTCATTGTTTTTCATTGTTGTAAAATATATGGAATTTTTCGTCACATTTTTTTTTCTGAAACTGTCAATGGGATTAAATTGTTGTTTTGCACAGAGCTTCCTTATGGCCCAATCTATCGTGTATTTTGATTTTAAGGTTAAGTCATAAGCACTTCCTGTTTGCCGAGATATCATTGTTTTTCATTGTTATACAATATATGGAATTTTTCGTCACAATTTTTTCTGAAACTGTAAGTGGTATTCAATTGTTGTTTTGCACTCAGCTTCCTTATGGTCCAATTTATTGTGTTTTCTAATTTCAAGGTTATGTCATAAGCACTTCCTGTTTGCCGAGACATCATTGTTTTTCATTGTTGTACAATATATGGAATTTTTCGTCACAATTTTTTCTGAAACTGTAAGTGGGGTTCAATTGTTGTTTTGCACAGAGCTTCCTTATGGTCCAATTTATCGTTTATTCAGATGTCAAGGTTAAGTCATAAGCACTTCTTGTTTGCCGAGACATCATTGTTTTTCATTATATCATTGTGTTTATACTTGTACTGTGTCCACACCTGTATTGTGTCCCTATACAATTAAATTTGCACTTGCCACATTGATTCAGGGTTCAATGAGCGGGGGTATATCAGGCTGCCATTGGGCGCCAGCTCTTGTTTTACTTCTAGTAAGTCAGGATCATGTGGAAGACATACAGGGTTTGCGGCAGCTCCAGGAATATCCCAATTATCCCCTTCTGTTATACCTAAAAATAAACCAATTTACTCCTATTTACAATACTACTATTTGGGATTTTCAAATGGATATCCATCATTCTGTTTTTATGATTTGACAATTAGAAGTTGTTAGCAACTGATGAGACATCCAGTTTTTGTGGGGTTTACATTTTTAGGCAATTAACTTTATATGCGTCCTTGTTCGTTTATGGTGAATTAAAGGATATGCAGTAAATGCACATGAGACAAAGTCTCTAGAAATACACGGTAAAAACAAGCAAAGGAACAACGCTTTGATTGTTGTTCTTCATCTTGAAGTCACCATGAGCTTTCCTCGTACATCATGGTAAGGTAAGTTCAAGACGGCCCCTAGCACCGGTTGCAGCGAGATTGTTTGCTTATTTTCGAACAACGATACATCCATGTTCTTGCTGGTCATGGATGCGGGCTTGTCAATAAACATTAATTAAACTGGCAAAGTGC
Source organism: Modiolus philippinarum (assembly GCA_002080025.1). Lineage (NCBI taxonomy): Eukaryota > Metazoa > Mollusca > Bivalvia > Mytilida > Modiolidae > Modiolus > Modiolus philippinarum. The sequence goes on along the minus strand of MJUU01015965.1, from coordinate 22,625 downwards.
TCTTACAGTGACTTTCATCCATTGCCCGACAAAAGCAGCAGTTTCTTAAGCTAGTTGGTGATTACAACATACAGACAAACACAGTGAACTCATCAAGTCGAATGTAAGAAAACTTGGCATTATAGAATAGTGAGATGTGGGCACTTAAAACAGGTTGTCAGAATTACATTTCGAAATTACAAAAATAAATAAAAAAATTGTCAGTATGAATAGTATATCTACATGAGAAATTCTCGCTCGAACAAGTACACCATAACTGAAATATATAGAAAGCATTAATCTCTTGAACGGGGAATCTTTTAATGCTTCTTTCTGTTATCTTTGTCATCTTGCCTCTTTTTGTGTGGCTTTATGATGTCTCGGATTAATATTTTGAATTTAAGACATTTCCTCCTTCGTCCTTCTTGCATTGCATGACTGATGCCTTTTGCAATTAAAACCAATCACTGACACTGATAAGTTTTCAGCTCAGCTAGATAAATCCTAATGATGCACTGATAGATAATTAGTGCTGTATGATGGTTATAATTAGTTCACAATCTAGTAGATGTTTTTGTTGAAAAAAATAGTCGGCGATCTTTGATGGTCTGATTGTTAGAAAAGTAAAGTGAGTGTGAACCGAACTGTCGTTCTAAAACAAAATAATCAAAAATTAATTAGAACATCAAAAGCACAAAGACATCATATAAGATCGGCACAGAAAAAGAAAAGGGAACACAAACACATGCAGATGTACAGCTCGGACCAAAGTTAAGGCAATATGACAAATGATGTGCTTCTTACTGGATAAGTTTATTCATAACTATAATAATGTATCTATATCTCCACCCACCATCCTTTCAGGAGATAAATAAATGAATTAAACATTTCAGCAGTGATTTTAGATCATGACTAGTTTAAGGTGTGGAGAATTAAAACGCTTTTATGCTATTACAGGATGGTAATGTTCAAGAGTTCAAGATGTCAGGAACGACGATATATTTGTTATCGTGCACACATTGAATTGAGGACACATAACTTGAAACATCAGCATTTTTGAAAATTGATGATGCTCTAGTTTTCATTGACCCTCGTATCAAATTGATTTCTTTTAGAATCATTTGACCTCACAACCTTCATCCACCCCGTTAAATCCATTTTCATGCGCATACCTGTACGGGATCAACAAAAAGATTAAGTCTTCAACTTGCAAGGAATACAGTTCCGTAAGTAGAAAATTATTTCAGGAAAGCTTCTACTATTTGAACAAAGAGTACCACAACATTGATTGTTTAAGAAAATGTTCAATATTTTTTTAAAAAAAATCATACCTGTGTAGACAGTCGTCGTATCTTTTGTTGGACAAGTCTTCCTGTCCCATCTAATATAAACAGCACCTTGCAATGAATATAAAAAATCCACAAAAATGGAAGTTAACATACAAATAAACCAGAAAGTTATGAGTTGTGATTCAGTTTTAGTTTAGTTTTTCATGAATCTGTATAAAGTAAGTGAGAATCCAAAACGAATAATCCAAGGACAATGACAACATCGGAAACAACATAGAAACAGAGAGTATGGCACAGAAAAGAAATATGAAGACACACACAAGTCTTCCTGATGTAGGATCAGGCTAGAAACTTTTTTTTTTTTGTCGAAGGATGATACATAAGTACCAAGGGAACTTTTTATTGAATTTGGTATGTTGGAGATTCACATAAGATTGGCCTTTATTTTGGTCAATATTATACCAAGAGCGTAGGAAAACAGAGCGAAGAGAAATATAAATATATAATAATACTTTGCTCTTCTATTTCAGCATGGTTATAGTTCCATGACTCCCATATCAGTTTGAGGTTCAGCCGAGGGCTGATGTGGGTCGAAGGATGAGAACAGTGCTAATTATAGAAAAGGCCATGTCTGTTTATTACATACTTCCAATTAGGACCCATCATCTATCCCGGCTGAAATGTCCATATCAAGAGGCTGTCATGGCTAGTCAGAATTAGGCAGACTGATATGGACTGAATATGTTGATATTGACTGTTAGAATTTTTGTTATAACATATACAAAACATAACATATCTGTGCTAAGTATGTTATAAACGGACATCCATGTGTTTATCGACTACAGAACACAGGCGAACATAATTTTTTTTCGATTCAAACATCGAAACAGACCAACAGTGTAAACGGGAACGACAGCCATTACATTAGATTATCTGGCGTTTTTGTACATAAAGCCTAATATTACGTTGTGAAGTCGTTATGTTGTTTGATATTTTTAATATTACTAGTCGTCATGGTTTCGTTTTTTGTCAAATTAGAATAGTAATTGACACATGAACGAAAGAAAGAATAGAGATACAAAACAATGCAATTATAGAGTCTATGAAAATAACGGAGAGAAATCCTTGATATGCTTGTTGATAACATTTTATACATTTTATCATAACAATAAACAAAATGGAACCGCTTTGAGTTTTAAATCTATTTCGAAAACGGTTTCAAAAATGATTTGGTTTTACTTATTGCTGAACATAATGCTGTCAGAAGTTAAGACTTTAATATCAAATAACAAGTAAGCAGAGAAAATAACAAAATGCCGAAATTACTGTAAATTTACTTTTCGCAAATGGCCATTTCGACAATTTATGACTCCTCAGTGCAGAGTGCAGATAAAATTAAGCATTGAAAATCAGAAATCGAAAAATGTATACAAGGTGATAGAGAATGATGAAATGTTGCTGAAGAAATAAACTGTGTTTGAAAAAATATGGAGCTTCTAGATTCAGTAACTTCGGTATTTAGTGAAATGGAAGAATAAAAAGACATATCTGTCTCAATGACAGCATGTAAAGTTTTTAAATCTGCGGCTTGGTATTTTGTCAAAGTTTCTGCCATACGAATACTGCAAGAGTACCATTGTTCATGGTGCAAGGGGAGGTTTGGGTACCCATAAACCGGTTTAACCTTACCACTGGCTTTTGCTAATGCCTATTCCAAGTCCGGCTGTCCCGAGTTTCTATCGTTGTTTACGTTTGTTTTTTGTCTTAATTGTGTTTTTCCTGTGTAGTTCCCTAGCAGACTGTGGCATGTAATTATAATTTTCAGCCATTGTAGGTGTTTCCTGTTGTCCCTTTTATTTCATAAAAATAAAAGCGCTGTTCCATTTCTCTGTTTGACCATGTATTTGTAGAGACTTCATCTCAAATGCCTTTACTCTATATTTCTTCCTTGCTTATGCATATTGAGAAAAACGCTATTCTTTTCCTGTGTTTTATCTCTACTAAAAACAGATGTAAGATAAGTATAGATCATACATGTCTATTCCGGTATCTGCCCTGATATTAGTTCTGAGACCTGATATCTGCAATACGCGGTAGTGGAGGGCAGATATCGATAGAGGACTGATATCAGGGCAGATACCGGAATAGACATGTCATAATCTTTTTATCACATTTTTGACGGGGGAATGTTGCAAACTAAAGGAAAACAATAACATATTTATTTTGCTTTTAAAATGGCCAAATTTAGGCAAACTCAGATTGACACCCCCCCCCCCCCAACACACACCCCACTTCTTTTTATTGTTGCAATACGTTTGGTACATGTATCTGTAGAGTAACGGATCAAGTAGTGTTCAAAAACTGCATCTTTCTCATCTGAGAGATGAAAAAATCTTGCCAGGAATAACAATTTAAAACTGCAGTGTCAATCTTGACATGAGTGTTGATGAAATCTTACGGAGTTAAACTACGGTCTGAAGCCACTGTTTGAAATTTCAGCATCAAAAAGGTTTTCCTTTGTTGTTTCGTTCTGAAGGCACCAACAAATTCTGACTTTTCATTTTCAGAACACTTCTAAACCGAGAACAAGCTTTGGGTTTGGCTTCATCCATATTTTGTTTAAGTTGCTAGATGACGTCATAAAAACAGGGCAGATAAAGTTATCTGCCCCGAACAGTTATCTGCCCCGTACACGGATATCGATCAGATTTTCATCCGGTTATTACATATGCAAAATAGTACAATTTGCGTATAAATATGTGATAATAGGACGTACCTCTTGAATTAAGCTCTTTTGTCAGATTTTCCATTTGGATTTTTAATTCTTCATTTTTTCTTATAAGATCTTAATTCGTTTTGTTTAAATCTCCAATATCCATAGTAAACTGGTATTGGCCACTTTAGGTCTTCATTTTCAGCAATTAAGGTAGAAATATCGTCACTCTGTTTTTTTAGATGTTTGTCTATATCAAATGAAATATTTATTCTAAATCAAAATATAATCTATTAGCCAGTGTAGCATACTGAGTAATTTGGTCAACTCTTAATAAATAAATACCGAAGAACACGTCTCTCCAATTTATTTCAATCTGTCACATTTTCTGTCGATTTAATCATTGGTACTTCCCACTTGTTAGAGCAAAAGTTTTGTGAAATTTCCCGTAAATTCTATTCGGGATTGCGTCTCCTGTGATTTACATAGGATCATTAGATAAACAGTTTCTACAACTTCAACGTATTAATCATGAAATTTTTCAATGTTCAAAAGCTCCGTTATCCTGACATTTGAAACATTTTCAAAATTTGGGCCATGTGAGCTAAAACTGAAGATTGTCAAGATACGCCTAATAAAGGTGTTCAGTATCCTTGGTTTTCTTATTTATGATATATCTGTCACCTTTGAGGTGAAATTTATATCAACAGCAAGTTGAAAAATGGGCATGACTTATGCTCCTCTACTCACGGACTTGTTTTTATATTCGTGTGAGACCGAATTACTTCAGGAACTCATAAAAGATCATAAAATATAATATGCCAGATCCTTCAATCTTACTTCTAGATGCATTGACGATGGTCTTTCCATTAATAAAGCATCTTTCGCTAAATGGAGCCCATCAATACCTCCAGAACTAGAGATTAAGGTAACAACAGAAACCACTGGATACAAAAATGTAGACATCTTTTCAAGACTAACATCTCAAATTTGACGAAAATGGTCATCTCACTACTACAATTTACAAAATGGACGATTTCCTTTCAAAATTATCTATTTACCTACCATGGAAACTCATATTCCAACTACCTGCTTACAAAGTGTATGTTTGACAATTGATTCGTTTAGCGAGAGCTAGCACAAATTATACATTTTTTTTTCATTAGACATAGTTATCTTTGTGACCGCCTTATTAATCAAGGTTACAAAAAATTCCGTCTCCTAAGATCATTAAAAAAGTTCTTTAATAGAAATCAGTCCCCTGTGAAAAAAAAAATGAAGTCTCGGTTGGATCTGTGATTCAAGATTCTTTCTGTTTACCTAATACTGGGGTTATAATTTCTCTTTACTGTCTACGAACTTTCAATAGGAATTGCTGTTGAGTTGCTACCGGACACCATCGCAATTGAAGGGGGAGGTTTTGAGCGCTATAAAACCGGTTTAACCCAGCATTTGTTTTGAAATGTCTGTACCAATAGAAAAAAGAAGGGAAACGGGGAATGTGTCAAAGAGACAACGACCCAAGTGGAGTAATAACAACTCGAAGCCACCATAAGATCTTCAATGAACGGTGAGAAAATCCCACAAGTCGGGAACATTGCGGTCTACACATACCACCTCGTTTGTCTTTTTGCCTCTTGAATTTGGCTCTTGACATTATGTAGGGTAATTTTGTTATTTCCCCCATTATGACTGGAAATTGCAAAAGGCTTATTACCGTCTTTTATCATTCCATTTTTGTTTTTTTAGTAACCATGTTCCCAATAAAAGAAAAAGAAAAAAAAAGAAAATCAAAGAAAGATGCACAATTTGTACCCCTTGCAATTCAAAGGAACTGAAGATAGACTGTGTTCCTAAACTGAATCTTTTCCAGTAAAGCATTTAGCGCCTTCATATCACCTATTTTGAGTTGAATTTGAAGGCAATTTTTAAATTGCTGGGTAGTCAAACATTTATAAAACATATGAAAATAAAAGAAGATTTACCAACAGAAGCTGACATTTTGCCTAGTTCTGATGACTGTCTTTTTTCCGTCTGTGTTAAAATGATCGACTGTATTTGTGAAAGGATTGCCTGACTACTTTTGTCATTCCTACATTCTGAAAAACGCATAATATCATGTTATAACTGCAAGGCAATACGATTTCTAAGATGTGTGTTTTTCATGTAGTTGTTGATTTTGCAAGAGTCACATGTTTCTCAAGAGTTGCATTTTCTGCTTATGGATTTGCTTCTTAAGTTATATTTTTAAAGGTCAGGCATGAAACACGCTTTGAAAATATATTGGCTTTGTACATACAGCCCAATTAGTTAGGTAGAGTGAAGACATGTGTGCTTAATCTAGGAAATAAGGGTAACAAATTAATTACCAAATTGAATTGTCAGGAGCCCTTATCAAAAAAGGTAAAAAGTATGTACAAAACCACCGGAAAACTATTAAAACGTAATTGTACAGACTTGGTATTAAACATGAGACCATAACACATGTTTACTCCAACTGCAATATTTTTAATGAGCTGTATTGCCATTTCGGAAATTTATTCCTCATCAGCAGCACTAGAACCAAAACAAAGGAAATCCTATATTTCAAAAAAAATGTTTAAAATGCATAAAACCAAACGAAAACCGAATAATCAGTAATATCAAATACAGCTCAGGACAAAACTACGATTGAGGGAGTTAATCCTTAGGTTTTAAAATTTACATGACAACTTAAAGTCTCTTGTCTCTCTAGTATAGATGAAAAAATAAACATCTGGAAGACAAAAAAAAATCAAAAAGAAAAAACGACAAAAAACAAAGCAAATCAAAGCACACGAAAGAGACGACACAGAAAATATCAGAAACAGAAAATAACAATCCCATCACATATTAGCAAAAAACGTCTGCAAGAGGTTAATAGGCCTAACTTATGTTACATTTTCTTACCTTTACAACAGTACTTAAAAAGAAAAAAAAAGACGTTGAAGTTTATTTTGAGCTCTATAGATGAGAGAGAATATCTACCTTTTAAAGTTCTGGGTCGAATGCACTTTATTTTTTTTAAAGTTCAGGATTCAATACATATTACTCCATTTACTCCTTTTCTTTTTATTCTCCATTTACGACTGGAGTTTGTCTCTCCTGCAGTGTGGAGTCCGTAAAAAGATTCCACGTGCGAGAGATGTATGCTCTCTATATTGTTCAGTTATGGTGTACTTGTGCATGAGAGAATTTCTCATATGTATATACTATTCATACTTTCAAATTTTGGCATTTATTTTTGTAATTTCGAAATGTAATCCAGACCACCTATTTTAAGTGCCCACATCTCACTATTTTATAACGCCAAGTTTTCTTACATTCGACTTGATGAGTGCCCTGTGTTTGTCTATATGTTGTAATCGTCCACTAGCTTAAGACACTAGTGCTTTTGTCGGGCAAAGGATGACAGTGATTGTAAGAGCACTTTGACTGTTTAATTGATGTTTGTTGACAATCCCGCACCCATGACCAATGAAGACATGGTTGCAGCGTTGCTCGATAATTAGCAAAGAATTCCGCTTAAACCAGTGTTAGGGGCCGTTTTGAACTTACTATGAGGTATGAGCAAAGCTCATTGTTGAAGGCCTCATGGTGACTTCAAGATGAAGAACAACAATAAAAGCGTTGTTCCTTTGCATGATTTTTACCATGTATTTGTAGAGACTTTGTTTCAAGTGCATTTACTTACTCCATATCCTTTTATTCACCATTTACTAAATACTTGTAGTTGATAATTAGTGTCAGTTTTTCATTCATTTGTATATTTTGTCCATTTTATATTTTAACCTGTGTCCTTTTTCTACCATTTTATTATTTTGTTTATTAGTTACTTCTGAATTGGAAGTTTATAACATATCGAGATGATATTTTAATACCCAGAAACACTCCATATATCAAAGTATACGTACCCAGACGAATTGTTTGAACTTCTTTTTACCTCTTTAATCACGTCTATCATGTTAAACCGTGCAGTTACACGTCTGAATTTAGAAATAACAGTCCATTTGTCTAGCTGCCTTTGCATAAATATATCTACAGAACATTAAAGTCACACTTTAATGAAAGTAATTGAAAATTTGTCCAAAAAAATAGTCCCTTTTTGGTTACGGTATTGGGAATTACCGCATTTGTCAAAATTATAAAAGTATCTTCTGGTGGTCTTTGAGGGTATAACAGACCAATTTTCAATTTCTTTTTACGAATGAATTACCCTGGTTGAACTGGGGTCAATCGGAGGAAATTGCGTCACATAACATTGTGACGTCCAAAAATCTATATTATGACGTCAAAATTTTCCGATAAAATTCACCAATTGGAACTTGTCTATTCTTCAAATGTAGTCTGTTGGATTGCTGGATTTTAAATTTTTACCATTATCCGGTACACGGTTTGTGCTACAGCGCTTAATCTATGTTTTAGACTGTAAATTATCTAGATTTTATTTTTGAAGACCTTGTATTATTTCGTTTACAAAATATCAGTCGGAAACCCTTAAATTTGCAAAATTGCAAAGTTTCAAGTGGCATAACTCCAGAACCCATAGACCTCTGAACCGATTATCGTTCTTGGCCTGAGTTTTGTGGTAAAAAACTTGCATACCAAGTTTGAAGACTGTGTTATTTTGTTCACATGTTATCAGTCGGAAACCTTAAAATTCGGAAAATTTCAAGTTTCAAGGGACCCCTTAGACCTCTTAACCCAAAATCAAACTTGACCTGAGTTTGTAGTAAACAAGTTGTATACCAAGTTTGAAGACCTTGTGTTATCTCATTAACGAGTTATCAGTCGGAAACCTTAAAATTAGCAAAACCTTAAAATTGGCAAAATTTCAAAGTTTCACTGCTGGTGGACCAGAGGTCCCCGAGGGTATTCACAAGCCCGATAGTCAGATTTGCCTGACATGAAAATTTTAAAATGTGTATTATAGAAATTTACCGTTTTTATCAAAATTCTAACCCTTTAAAAATACTTAGGCTTCATTCCTTGTAATACACTCGGTAGGTGTCCATGGTACTGGATTTGGCTTCCTATTTCGATATTTTTGGAAATGAGTACCTATATTTGGACTACTTTTGGATTATGGCTTTCCATGTTATTTGATTTTAATGCTGCTGATGCGAGGTTACTCATTGAAACACGTGTACAGCATAACGAAATTTTACTGTTTTATGCAACTTCGGTATTTTTTGTATTTTTGAACCATTGGTCCGATGCCACTGCTGGTGGACCAGAGGTCCCTGAAAATATTCACAAGCCTGATAATCAGACTTGTCTGACATGAAAAGTTTACCATGCGTATTATAGAAATTTACTGTTTTTATCAAAATTCTAACCCTTTAAAAATACTGAGGCTTCATTCCTTGTATTGCACTCGGTAGATGTCCATGGTACTGGATTTGGCTTCCTATTTCGATATTTTTGGAAATGAGTACTTCTTTTTTGACTTCTTTTGGATTATGGCTTTCCATATTATTTGATTTTAATGCTGCTGATGAGAGGTTAGTCCTTGAAACACGTGTACAGTATAACCAAATTTTACTGTTTTATGCAACTTGGGTATTTTTGTATTTTCAAGGGACATAACTCCAGAACCCCTTGGACCTCTGAATCCGAAATAGAACTTGACCTGAGTTTTGTGGTAAACAACTTGCATACCAAGTTTGAAGACCTTGTGTTATTTCGTCCACAAGTTATCAGTCGGAAACCTTCGGGGGACGGACAGACAGACAGACAGACAGACGGACGGACGGACACATGACTGAGGGTATCACATAATACCTCGCTACTATGTGTGGCGGGTTATAAAAATGGAATTTATGATTACGACTTGAATCATCATCTTTTCTTACTATCTTATCAAATCAAAGTCCAATCTTAGTCGTTTTTAAATTAGAAATTACAATTTTGAAGGGATCTTTTGGATTCGAACTCGTTCTCCTATGTTAAAAGATTCTGCGGTGTTCCCACTAGCCGACTAAATTGTTTTAAGAGTCATTCTCTGTAAGCATCAAAATAAGTAGGAAATTCACCTTCACACATTTATTTGATATTTTGTATATTTATTGCCCATATATGTCAAATTATCATGAAACATTAAAAAGTAGTCGTTGGTGTACGTATCCATGGTAACACAACACCATTTCCAGAAATTGGTGGAAATATTAGACCCCCCCTTTTTCTGACAGTGGAAATGTACATTTGTCGATTGAAACATTACCATGAACGTAATAAGCCTCCTTGGAGCCATCTAATTTATTTCCACAACAATGTAACAGCTAAAATCACATTCTAATGTAACATTTTTGAAAGGCTTATTTTTAGTGGTTGACATTGATTGGAGGTCATAATTGTTGATGCTTTATTGTATTATTAACAATTTTTTTTAACGTACATTAAAGTTACAAACTTGAGTTTTGAAAGTCACTCGAATTAGTTGAGATTATTATAATAATAAACCTCTTTGCATTTATTAGGTAAGGCCATCCCAAGTTCAAAGTTGGACCATCATTCTCCCTCTTCTCTGAAATTGATTGAAGCAGAAAATAAAGACGTCACATTTCATGGTATTGGCTGTCATAAAGCAAAGGAGGAGACACCTGGAATTTTCACATGTGAAAACGATGCATGTGTCGACAGTTTTCAGACATCACAAGAACTTGATGACCACATCATCATTGGAGAATGCAACATCAAGATAGAGAAGGAGCCAAGTTTAGATCTGGCAATTAAGAAATATGCAGAAAAGTTGCATGATGGGGATACAGCATCATTTGTCTTGAGTTGTGACAGCACTCAGTGCACAGCTGGGGCCAGTTTGAAAAAAGGGTGGGCCCTGAAGGAAGACAGAAAGTGTACCAGATTTACACAAAAGCAGAAGAATTATCTGGAAGAAAAATTTAATGTAGGCATGAAATCAGGGAGGAAAGAAGATCCTGTTACTGTATCTGAAGATATGAGGAAAGTGAAAAACAAAAATGGGGCAAGAATCTTTACTTATGAGGAATTGCTTACATCTCAGCAGATTGCTAGCTTTTTCTCCAGAATGTGTAAGAAGTGTAAAGATTTGCAGTCAGCTGTAAAAGAAACATTACTTGATGATATTCATGATCAAGTTGTGCAAAACCTGTAAATATTTTGCTACTTTGTATTTCATGTAAATGTTTATTTTATGTCTCCAATGATTTAGTATTACGCAAACAATTTTCTATGTCTTCATATTGCTGATAATTCACTTTGAATACTAGAAAGATTTTCTGAAAAATAGGTGTCTGAAGCTATTTATTTATTTTAGCAAAGTCTTATTATAAGTTCAGAGAATTATGTATGACAATCAGTCTCAAAAGTAGAAAACTCCTTTAAGATTTTGAATTAATATCAAATGTTTCTATGTTTCTATTATCATGTTAATTTTGTG
>MJUU01015964.1:22211-89624 GCA_002080025.1 Modiolus philippinarum | reverse complement strand
GCTGTCATCAATTTCCCGACAAAAAGACTAGTAGAGGACGATCACAACTTGTGCAGTTCCCGTGTGATTGGGTCCTGTGATTCTAGACGTTTACGGCAATTGTAGACATTTCCTGTTACTTTTCATGTCGAAGGATTTTTTTCAAGTGGCTTCTGTGGAATGCCTATGGAACAATAAACACATAGTTAATAAAAACTAGTAATTTTACTTACGTGGAAAATACGAGAATACAGAAGAACAAGGACATGAGAAATCAGCAAAAAATATGATTATGTAAATAATTGAACATATGCTGTTCAAAATCTAGGAAAATTTACATCATTGTTAACTGGTCATATTTCGATACAACGTGTACCAATGAAAGGACACGGACAATCAAATGATCTGAAAAGTTATGAATAACGATATTTTGTCACATTAAACTGACTGCAATCTGCAGGTTCTACAAAACTGATACGAGTTCAGTTTTTCTTATCCAGAACTGAGTCGGTATACTTCGACTACTTATGTCAAATTACGACATGCATAAAAATTCCGGTTCCTTAAAAAAATATAAATAAATAGAATAAATAAAAAATTCCGATCCCCCCCCCCAAAAAAAAAGAGTAAACAGCTACTGAGGCCAGAGATATTATAGGATTAAACATCGTTTTAAAGGAATTTAATTGTTGCAGTATAAACTGGACCTATTTACTCACAAACAAATAAAAGTCCGAAGGCAAGCAAGACATTTTTGTCTTTGATACTAACTTTTCATGGGTCTCACATATTACATGTTTATTAAAAAGAAGGCTCCATTGACGTTTGTTCACGCTTTTGTGGGTAAGTAACGAGCGGCTTAGACTGTATATTCCATTAAGTTTTAATGTCAAATTTGCCATAGATTTGGAACTTCGTAAATCTGCCATAGATTTGGGATTCTTTTGCTGCCGTCAGGATCTGCCATAGATTTGCAATGAGTAAATCTGCCATAGATTTGGAATTGTTTTGCTGACGTCAGAATCTGCCATAGATTTGCAATGAGAAAATCCGCCATAGATTTGGAATTGGTGACGTCAGGATCTGCCATAGATTTGTAATCTGCCATAGATTTGGAACCCGCCATAGATTTGAGTCCTACAGATATATAAATTTTTGCTCGCTATTAAGGATCATAAAGTTTTTGACTTCTTTATTGACTTTGTCAAATAAATTTTTCGCTCTTCTCGAAATTAATTAAAATTTATTAATAAATAGATCCCGTCTTCTATTTGTTCGGAGTTACATTTATTACAACAAAGAGCATTCTTATCAATAGTAACGTCCAATTTCAATCATTAATTTCTAAGTTTACAAATTTATCTCCTAAGTTCAAAATTCTTAATATTTTCTAAATAATTTTCAAAACCAAAATTGTGTTTAAACTTGAAATAAGTCCGTAACTTTCCATCTTCCAAACTGTTTTTAAATATATGCCACTGATTCTTATAGGTAATATCCAAAATGTATTCAGTTGGTGCTAATACATAACCTAATATTTTATTTGTCAATGAAAACCATGAAAGTTGCTTTCGTGAATTGATTTACTGCAATTATATGCACCTTTAAGCAAAGGAAACTTAGAATCAAGGTTTTCTAATCCGTACCAATAACTTATTAAAAATTTTATAACATTAAAATCCAATGGAAACCTACCAAGTTAGACAACACTGAAAAACTGACACTTTTTTCTTCACACCTGATACCCATTTTGAAAATTTAAGATGGAGCTTCTCACATTGCAGATTTTTGTAAATATGAACGGTAGTTTTTCTAGTAATGATTGAATCCTTTTCTATTTCAATTCTGTGTTTGTCCCCTGTTTGGAAACGTTCTTCCGTTTTGTAATGCATCAGATGTCACACAGACAAATGTTAGTAACAACGTGTTTGTTAATGAAATGACGTCTCAGGTTGGTCAAGTAAAATCCCGAGTAGACCTACTGACTCTGAGGAACAAACAAGGAAATGTCTCGAGCAATCAGCGAAAATCAAAATTCCTTCATTTAATAGTACATGTATCTGTGAATACATTGCCATGGTGAGAAGGTAAGTGACATAATGCCATTTAAACATAGTCAATTAGTCATTGGTATCGGAAAAGTGTAACCTTTGCAAAATTCAGAATTATTGCGATGTAAGGTCGTAATAGCCCATGTCCCAGAGATATGGGTCTCTGATGTTCCATATGAGGTCGACGGCGTGCTTTCGTAATAACTCGTACCTTTTATCTGAAAAGTTTATAAACAAACCATCAAAAGGCATATTAGTTCGTCTTGATTGTAAGTAAAAGAACTTTTACATGTGTATTTCTTGTGCTGAGACCTTTCTCGAATTGGTATATAATTTCAATTTTCACGAATAATTGGTGATAAACGATTGCCACAGACAATAAGAATTGTGTTTTATTTAGATTGAGTAATCAATTGAAAAAGAAATCTTAAACCGAGATTTGTGGCAATTGGATCATGAATGTTCAATTGTCCTTGACATATACAATAAATTTCAACTGTTTATCTACTAATCGCTTTGCCACATAGTTCTAGAGCCTGTAAGGATTTTCTGGTCAGAAGATGACTTTCCCTCTACAAATCTGTTAAATAGTTGACCCTTTTACGTGAAATTACTGTTTCAGGGCTCATTTCAGAAGTACATTCAAACCTGTCTTAACGACCAACTGCATTCAGCAACCTCCTGTCTTATCCGACCATTTAAAATCCTCCCAACATTATTTGCTATTTATTTTTACTGTATTTCCAAATATCAATGGTTTGTTATTTACTTAGTTGTTCCTTATACTTTATTGAGGGATTTGAATGTAATGGCGAATGAAAGACCAGGATGCCAGAACACTTGATCCTTGAAACAGGCTATTCAGGGTGCTCATTCTGACAGAAAACGTGATCATTCCCATGTGCTGCAAGCCAGGATGCTCGCCCTGACAGATCACATGAACCTTCCCGCAAGGATGCTCACTTTGAAAAACACTTGATCCCTTCAGTATTATGCGGGTCAGGATACTCATTCCGACAGAACACTTGGTCCTCCCCGTGTGCTGCAGGCTAGGATGCTCATTCCGACACAATACTTAATCCTTCCCGTGTGCTGCAGGCCAGGATTCATTCCGACAGAACAGCTGGTCCTCCCCGTGTGCTGCAGGCTAGAATGCTCACTCTGACAGAACACTTGGTCCTCCCCGTGTGCTGCAGGCAGGATGCTCATTCCGACAGAACACTTTGTCCTCTCTGTGTGCTGTAGGCTAAGATGCTCATTCCGATAGAACACTTGGTCCTGCCATTGTGTTGCAGGCAGAACAATTGGTCCTTCCTGTGTTTTACCGGCCAGATGCTCACTCTGACAGAACTCTTGGTCCTGCCCGTTTATTGTAGACAAGGATGCTCACTCCGACAGAACACTTGGTCCTTATCCGTGTTTTCAGGCCAGAATGTTCGCTCTGACAGAACACTTGGTCCTTCCCGTGTGTTACATGTGAGAATGCTCACTCTGACAGAACTCTTGAACCTTCCCGTGTCTACGGTGTGCTGCAGACCAGGATGCTCACTCTGACAGAACACACGACCCTTTCCATGTGATACAGGACATGATGCTCACTCAAACAGAACAATTGGTCCTTCCCGTGTGTTACATGCCAGAATGCTCACTTTGACGGAACACTTGGTCCTTCACGTTTGTTACAGGCCAGGATGTTCAGTCTGACATAGCACTTGATCCTTCCAGTGTGATACAGGCCAGGATGCTCACTCTGACGGAACACGATACTTCCCGTGTGTTACATGCAAGGATGCTCAATCTGACAGAGCACTTAATCCTTCCAGTGTGATACAGGCCAGGATGCTGAATCTGACAGAACACACAATTCTTCCTATGTGATTCAGGTCAGGATGCTTAATATTAAATTTCTTAAATATGTAATCCTCAGGGCTAGCATTTTTTTTGAAAGTTTTACAAAGTTAAACAATTTTGGGCAGTTGAAATCCCTACATAACTAGTGAATTCAGACATCTTGTACCCCTTTGTTTACTTAAAAAAAAACAACAGTTAGTGTCAAAGACTTTCAGTTACAAAACACTTGGGTCCTTTCGTGTGCTGCAGGCCAGGATGCTCACTCTTGACAGAATACTTAATACTTCCCAAGTGCTGCAGGCCAGGATGCTCACTCTTGACAGAATGATTTGAAGCCCTGTTGTCTAAATTTCACTTTTCGTGTCAAGTTTTATATATCCTGATCCCTTGGGCAAAACATTATTGTCGACTTTCTTCTCTAGTGCATAGTGCCATTTGTGCTTACAAAGGTACTTATATTTCAGCCAGAACCAAGTATTGGCTTGATGCACAACAGCCTTGATTTGTACCAAGTCTGCTCCAGATGGATGCAGCTGTCAATACTTCCAGACATAAATGGTTCATTTGTTTCTTTACTTTCATTTTTGATAAACCCAGATTTTTTCAATGCATTTATTAATAACTTGAGTTTATGCCACCGCCGCGGTGGCCGTCATACTTTGCACGCCTATGTCTCGCTTTCCGCGACTTTCGTCGCGGGCGAGAGAAAAACCACTTCACGATCATGAATCCCTTTTGTTTTCTATGTACTTGTTTGTTGGTTAAAGTTTTATGTTTTGTTATGGTCTCTGTCATTATACAAGCCATAGTCTAAACTTAAGACAATTGACATTTACAGACTACTGTTAATTCCTCATCTAAAACTAAAATTTACTGTCCATTTTTTGTATTTGCCAGTTCTGATTTATGGTAATAGCTATTCCTTTTTAGTTTTAATGCAGGCCAATGAAAATTTAATAAACTGATTGTATAAGATTTTATCAGCGTTTTTATGAAATATGGAATATTCAATTTTAAACAGGAAACTTTTCATATTTAGTTCCACAGTTACAACAAGAAGTTGCATACGACTGTTGAAGCTGAGAAAAATGCCACAAAAAATTAATGAATGACTCAATATTGTAAATAGTTCCTCGTCTTATCAAAGATTCTATACCAAAATTAAAACCAATCCTTTGAGAAAAACCTGACAGCAATAAGTTTGTGGACGGACAGTGAATGCAGTATACCCCATTCTAAATTGAATAGGGTATATTTCAAAAGTTTAGTCATGACTGTGTATCTTGGTTCATGCTCTGGTGTCCCTCAGAACATTTCCTTTGACTGGCAGCTCAAAAATTTAGCTTGTAGTATAATGGACTATTTTCACTAGCTACATTTGTAAATACACTTAACATTATGTAGCACCTGATGAAACACATGGTTTTGTGGATTTTACATTGCTTGTGCTTGCTATGTGCAAGACAATTAGTGTCACTATAAAGGAAACAGTAACACTCTTACATGTGTACTAATGTAAACTTACATTGATTTATAGACTGCCATGAAAAGTCAGATATCAAGAAAGTCTCATTTGTACGTTATAATGGGCTTCATGGCTACAAATGTTGATTTCATGAATGTAAGCTTAGGATAAATTCTGGTTTGTGTGTATTAAAACTGTTAGTATTTCTTTAATGTTAGTAATATATTGGCATTTGTTTCCTTCAATTTTGCATATTTTTTCTTTTCTCTGGAGTGTTTTTTGGAAGTTTTCCTTTGCTTAACATTAATTTTCTTTGTGTCAAAGTGAAGCTACATTTCTGCAGTAGTCTACAACTCTGCATAAGATCTCATCATATATGTAAGCATCATAGCCTGGATATTTTTGTTAGGGTTTTCACAGAAATGTCATGTGTGCCATAAATTACTTGTTGACTACAAAAACACATATGACCAATACAATATCCATCTGATATTTATTTTTCTCACATTTCAGTCTAGTATCTCTAGGTTTAGAGACCATTGAATTTAAAAATTTCTCTTGTGTTCTTGTTTATGAACTTTACCCATTTGTCAAGTACAAAGACGGTTCAGACCAATATATCTTTGATATTGAGGGAGGACTGCTTATGGGGCATTTACAATACACACAAATTTGCCTCATGCTGACTTCAGGATGAAGAACAACAATAACAGTGTTGTTCCATTTCTTTGTTATACCATGTATTTATAAAGACTGTCTCGTATGCATTTACTCCATATCCCTTCATTGCTTATTATAAATATTGAAACAAAACAGTTAAGTTTATATATATTTTAATTTGACATTTTTCTTAACAGCTTTAATTAAGAACATCTTAATAACAATAATAATTGGAATAATGGAAATATAAGTTTGAGGTAAATGAAAGTGATGTACATTTCATTGAACGGAAATGTACATGAATATCAATGAGAAGATCCAATACACATTATTGGTACCACTTATTTACATTTAAAAAATAAAAATGTAACAAAATGTATACTTTTTTTGACAATGTCAACAATTAACACAATAAAGTATACATTTTGTGACATATACTGACTAACATGTAACAAGTATACACATCTGGTACATAAATTATAACATGGACATACAATTACAGAATACATACAGTCAAAATAACCATATACTAGTACATTATTGTGTGGACAATGTTACAGTTGAATATGGAAATGAAATGATTGCTAGAAAAATGCTCAACTTGGTAAATGTTCGAGGATATCTCCGAGGAATGAATGTAGTCTTATTACATATAGAAGGAAAAAAATTGTAGATTTGACTTGTAGAGGTAATCTGTCTATTTGTGTCAGAAAAATATTGTTTGTGTCTGGGATATAGACAATGCAAGAAAAAGCTTTTGATATATGTCTAAATATGTATCAACAATGAACATATCAAATTCTGCAAAGCTACCAAATCAATAAAGCTTGAAAAGTAGCTTAATCAAATTTTAGAAAGTCAATCAATTTGGAAATTGTTAATTGATAAGATTTTCAAATCATCAAGATAGAGGTTTCATAAAATGCACCAGGCTGATTTTCTCAATTTTGGTATTGTATAATAGTGTATCTTTTTTCCCATAACACTGTTTTACTAGAAAAATAATATGAAAAACCTTGATTATAAACTAGACACAAACATTATTCCTCTGACATCTGACAGAACTGGATTTGAACAAAAAACATAAATATAATGGGACTACAGAACAAAGTAAAAATATTGACTAGTACCATCGTCTCTTCAGTTATCTCCCTTAATCTCATAATATCAGCTGAGTTAACTTCTTATGTCGTGGCCATTTTAATAAAACGAGGTATTCTGGTTCAAACTAAAAACCTAACATTGTATTCGTCAAAGATCTAGTACACAATTTTATTGTTTACTTTTTCATTTAATAGTCTATGAACAACGATGGTGTGAGTGAAATTAAAATGTAAAATGGCACTAAAATAAATGCATCAGAACTGCATTTGTTGTTTATATATTGTACTTATACAACAACCAACTTATACAGATAAAATTTCCTGGTATATATAAAATATATAAACCTTAAGACTGTTTTCATAATTCCTGCTAAAATAAAATTCTTCCTTTTGGACAACAAATACAGTGGCAAGTTAATTTTATGATCTTGTATTATTTTTATAATTGAAATGGAATCTGACATGTTATTTATATTATATATTCCATGTTTATATATAGTGTTATTATAGCTGGTGACATTCTGTTTTGTCTTCGATTTGTTTTCAACATCCATAATTCATGTATTTAGACTACAGACTCCGGTCCAGCGGTGTCTTGTTTGAACGAGTCCCTTATCCTTTCTAGTAAGTTCACACATATGTGGCCATATGACTTCTTGTACCAATCTGCAGTTCTTCCTCTGCAAAAACAAAACACATATAATTATAAACAGAAACTCAACAGTTTTCAAATAGTTACACCTATATACATATCTATATCAAGTTTTGTGCCAATTTATCAGATTGGGTAAATGAATTTTTTTAATGCTGTAATACATTTATATTTGGACATTTTCCTGAATATATAGTATAAAACTTTTGAGAACATACACTCAAATACAGTGAAACCTGTCTAAACCGAACCCTGACTAAACCGAACACCTGTCTAAACCAAACACAATATGAAGACCCTTTCTTTCAATTTCTTTATATTTTGAACCTGTGTAAACCAAACACCTGTCTAAACCGAACAAAATCCTCGGTCCCAGAGGGGTTCGGTTGAGACAGGTTTCACTGTATGTGTATTTATATTGTATCCTTGGATATGTTTTAAAACCAACAAATAATCCCATGTATATATACAAAATCTGGTGTGGATGTAGACTAAGAAGGCAATGAGTCTTTGTAGTAACTCAAGTGTATTGAACATACAGAAAATCAAATCAAATTGAACTGTTATTCATAAAATATTTTGAGTAGAATGTGATTTTAAGTTCTGCCTCTTCTTAAACATGGTGGAAATATTGGAGACTGAATATGGAAAAAAATCAAATATTAGCTCTCTAGACCTTGTAGCATATTTTGCAACTTTTTATAACATTTATGGTATCCAATCAGAATCAAGTAAAATTTAAAGTATCCAATTTGAAATCCTGACATATACATGTAACAATACTTACTTCAAATCTACTCTTGACATGTAAATAATTCTGGATTTTCCAGCACCACAGGGTTCTATCAGGAAATCTGATGTAAGAACCACACCCTGGATACCCTCCTGGGCCTCTACTTTTGGATGGTCCACTGATGTTGTAACTAAGGCACATGATCCCTTTGTTAGATCTGTTCTCCAACCTCTGAAATGGTGCAATTATACAGTATAAGTAAGAGATATGTTTGCAGTTACCTCCCTTACACCATATGTTTAGATACAGATTCCATACATTTTGACTATCATTACTTTTAATGTACTTGTAAAACCCAATTTAACTCCATTTAAGACTGCAGATTTTTGAAACAGGCGATGTTAAGAAACCAAAGCTTAAAACAGCAGCTTACTGTGCGCCAAGGAACATTATACTTTAATTTTATCCACTAGAACCAAAGTTATGCAGTCCACACACAGACTACCATAATATGACTGTAAAATTTTTGGTTCGTATAAAAATAATGGATGCAATGTTCATGGTATTTAGTTCAGTAGAGATTAACCAACTTATTAAGTCCATGTCATTAGCATATTGTACTATTGTAAATTTTGCAGATTGATTAATAATTGTTTGCTAGCCCTTTATTTAAGCTTCATCTGAACTTACCTTAGAACACAGAAGTTTGTAGCAGGATGGGGTGGTAGAGAATTACGTTCAAAATGGAATACATCTGTCTGGTTGTCTAACTTCTCTACAGTATACCATTTCAATAAATCTTCATCCCAAACATGTCTGAAAAATGTAAATTGATATGTAAATCAGTTTCCCCCATGAATCAAAAAATATGAAAAAGCTCTTGAGAAAAAACTTACGTAACTACGTAACTGTTTGTAGACATTTCAGCCACTGGTTTTATCTATTCTCAATATACTTTAAACGTATTAATTTTCGTGGATGCTTAATTTCGCAGTTGATGAAAGATTGACATATTTGCAGGTATCAATTTTCACCGCTTTTAATGTTAAAAAGGCCTTTTTACACAAAAACTTATTTTCACGGGTACTATTTTTCGCATTCCAGAGTCGACCGCGAAAATTAGTACACCGAAAAAATTAATACGTTTACAGTATTCATCAATCCTACTTTGTGGCATTTTCCATTGCTAAATACTGAAAGAATCTAACAAAATATGAATTTTACTTCACTTTATTCATATTCTGGTTTAAAAAGATCCTACAATCAAATCCAAGTCATCAATTATTTTATTTTCTGCTGCATTATTTTAAGGAAATTTGTATATCATAAATAAAATGGAGTACTATCTCTAAGATATTTAGGTTAATAAAATATACCTTTCATCTCTGACCCTTTCAAGGACAACTTCTGGAGGAGCTTCCACATCCACACAACATTTCCACAACCTAAGTGGATGACCATCTCCGACTTTCTTGAAGGAAACATCTACATCACTTGGTATCGATACAGATACCCAACCTCGAAACTTATCATGAGATTCCTACAATAATCAATATTTTCTCAGATTTAATAAAGACATTCGAAGTTTAATAAAAATTGTAATAAATATTCAAGTATACATTTAACATGAATCACAAAAAATTGTAATGCTATAAAAGTGCTAATTCTTGTGTGAATTTAAATCTGTCCCCGAGTCTTTTACTTTTTATTGTAGGGCCTTAATTTAAGATTGCTGTTAAAATCTAAAGAGTTTTCTCGTGTTTTTTTCTACAGATTTATCATACAAGTTGAAATATTCCACTATCGAAAACTGGCCCAACTACAGTATTTAGTTTTGGCCTAGCAAATCATATTTAGCAAGCTGTACTAGTGTAAGACTTGGGGGTCATATCAATCTATGCATCTGACAAATGATAATGCTACCACAGATTTTTGTTTTAGTCAATCTCACATTTACCTTCAAAAGAGCTTGTATAGAGTTGTCTACAAATCCATTGTAACCAGGTTCTTTCTCTGTCGAGTTGTTGTTGAACTCTTGTAATGAAATTGGGTCACCATGCTCTATATATGAGAACCTACATTTACTCATGGTGGATTCAGGGATCTGAAAGAATAAGAAGAACTGTTGAGTAACTAAGGAATGTATGGTACTACTTATAAATTAATTCAATTTTCATTTAGATTTTAAAATTAATTCAATTTTCATTTAGATTTTACAGAGTTGTCTTCTCTTGAAATCTATACATTTGAGATTTGATGGCTTCAAATGTGATCACAATCATTGTAAATCTTATGGTTTAAAATTTGATCATGATTATTATAAAATTGATGGTTGCAATTTTAATCAAGATTATTGTACATTTGATTGTTGCAGAATTATCATGGTTAATGTAACATCACTATCAGGAAATTGTTACTTGTGACCATCAAAAGGTAATTGATGGCATGAAAATCGTCTGTCCAGTCAAAAAAGGGCGCAATATTTTTTTAAAATCAACATACAGATGTAAATTGAGCTGTGCTGGACACACTTTCCAATAAAAAAAAAAAACAAATGTTCATCTGATCTTCATAAATAAATTAATCTATTGTTCTGATGGGTTCCAAAAACAGATTTTGCTATAAATTGATTCAACATACCATAAATAATTGTTTACATTCTGTAATCATTGTCGTCAAACATTCATGAGCTGCTTTCTGTTCCAACAGTTCTCTAGCGTCAGGGACACCTACATTTTTACGTGGACGTCTAGGACTAGGACTTCCTGTAACGGACTTGGTTCCATTTAGACTAAAGAGAGAGGGTGCAAAACATACAGCCAAGTTACTAGCAGTCATCTGATGTTCTGATGCATCTTTGGAAATATCAGCCAAAAAGTAGAGTAATGATTGTAAAACTTCACGGTTCTCATCTGGTAACAAGATGACTGTTGACTGGAGAGCTTCTAATCTCGATTCTGCTGGAAGAGCTGAAAAATGAAATATTGTCTGTTACATTTTGGCGTAAATTTTCATAATGGAACCAGTTTTAACATACAAAGTATTGGACAACAAAAATATGTTACTTAATATAAATCCATTTAAAATGTTTTTCAAATTGAAATATTCTTTCCCATATCGCAGGACAGTTCTCGTCACAATATAGCTGAAATATTGCTGAAGTTAGCGTAAAACATCATTCAATTAATCCAATATAGCAGGAAGTTTAACATGCAGTTGGTAGATTAGCCAGATTCCACTGTATAGATATGATTTAAATATAAATGTACATATTGTTCAACACGATAAAGCAATTATCATAGAGAATACAATGAATAATTCATACCATGAACAATTTATAACTATGTATCAACTGTTGAAAAGATGTACCATGATATATAATTATTGATGCATTCCTCCATGTTTTGAATTTTTTTTGGATTCTGGCTGTTTACGCAATTATCTTCAGAAAATTTCACATCAAAACAATGTTTCTGTTAGGCATAATTTAAAAGAAAAACATTTCTTCTCCAATTCAAAAATTTTCAATATCTAAACTTTTGCCCATACTAACTTGAGAATTATACTATAACTAATCCGAGATTCTGATTATCGCAAAATATTCAACAAATGATCGAATAACGCAGTACATTCACGAATGCGTGCAGCGCATGAGTGATTTACAGCGTTTTTCGATCATGAGTTGAATATTTTCGATAATCAGAATCTCAGATTAGTTATTGTTTTTATCATATAGATCTTCTCACATAAAATAAAGCGGTTTAATTTGAGATTCATTTCATGAACTACGTTTTCTATATAAATCCGCTGTGACGTTTACTTAACAACAACGTTGACAACGTCTATTGTGACGTCACTTCCTAGAGTGAAATTATGGAAAATAATTTCACAGTTAATTATCACTTTTAATTCACTGAGAAATTCCAATCTTTCACTGCATTCTATATAATAACAAGTTTTAAATACAACTTACATATAAATACATTTAGGAAAATTTCTGACAGTTTGTTCGTCATTAGACATTCTGGCAGCTCACGGAAGTATTGCTTCAACAGATCTGCGACATCATATGCTTGGAGATCATCAAAATTGATTGAATCTGAAAAATATAAATTAATAGATATGCTGAGATGGTCAACAATTGTTTCTTACTATTTTTTTTAACATGGGCACATCTGGCAAAAACATGAGCTAATTTTTCATTTAAGGCCCTTTTTCATCAATACCATAGATTGAAAAGTTTTCATTTTCAAAATGAGAATTTTGACCTTTCGTCAAACGAAACTTGTTGTCATATGCTTGAATTAAAAGCACATTATATGCCATAAATTTTCCAGGGAAGAGGTTTCACAAAATTTTGTATGGCAGAAAAGGTATAACATGAAAGCTAGCAAGTGTCATTTGTTGTTTTTTGGTTTCAGTGATTTAGCCCTCATCTCTTTTGCCAATTACAAATTGGTTTTGGAATTGTACAATTTTCAGCTTGCAATTTTCAATCTGATTTTAAAAATCTAAAAAATTTACATTGTTTGTTATTGATGGATTCCAATTCCATACAACAAAACAAAGAAAAGTTTATTTCTTAAATTTGCATGACTAACTGGGAATTTCCATACCATGTTTATGCTGTATGCCTCACAGCATTTTTATTTTGACTAAATTGTTGCCGAATGTGGAAACTGATGTCATTAGCACAATCTAAATATCGTTATGAATAAAATATGATGCAACAATGTGAAGACAAAGCTAATTTAATTACTCATTAATTCCTATAACTTCAATATATAATTAATTTCTTTTGTGTTTTATCAGCCATACTCGGTTGAACTTGGGACAAAAATCAATGAATGTAATAAAATTAACAGCGCCAGTCATTGTAACAGCATTATAAATCATAATCATTTTCTTTCAGTCTAAAACTGTGTGTAGGCTGTATCTAACAAGTATAAATAGGCTTTTCTTGTTGCGATTCTCTGTCGTACGTCAGAATCGATAACAACTTTCACTGATTTTAACAGCCGAGAAGGTAATGAAAACGGTAAAATTCAATTTCTCTATACCTGGTCTAAGCTGTTTATTACATTCTATAATATTCCGTCAATTTCAATGATGGTAAAATCATTGATCGCCATGTTTTGTTACGGAAAGTGATTTTCGTCAAATAATGCTTACAATCTTCATGTATAAAATATCTTTGATGGTTACAGTGAGTGGGGTAATCATTTAATTGAGATGTGAAAGTTTAAAAATGAAATTTAGAATCAAATTATTTTCTATACATTGTCAATTTCAAAGCATCATTTGAGCATGTTTTTTATGCTTCAAAACACAACCAAACACTTCAAATAATCAATATATGTATATCTTTTTGCCAAGTCATTGTAGAATAAATTGAAGTTTTTATAGAATTGAAAATACAAACAGAAAGAGAATTTCAGCCTATATTTTTATCAATCAAATTATTTGCATCTCTTGCTTTAATTTACTCAAATGAAATTTAATTATAGGACAGAATATATAAAAATAATTTTCACATGTTCAATAAAGATGAAAGCAAAAAAGATTCTTTTCCATCTGAGCATGTTATCACAAAATGTATTGGTCAAGTGGCAGTATGTCACATTTTTTTCTACACAACTACGTCAAGACATCTTAGTATTTACCTGGATTTGATTCCACTTCATTTTTCAGTTTTTGAATTCTTGAACGTACTCCAGCTTTTCTGAAGATTCCTATTGCATCTTTTGATGTTTTTCGTAAATATCTCATGGCATATAACATACACTGAGGCAATGGCTGCCCCGTTCTCTGCAAAGTCACTAATAATGGAATTCCAAACACATTTCTTTCCTTATAATCAGGAATTTTATGTCGTTTCATAAACCTTGGCACTGTCCAACTCCAACCAGAACGATTTTGTGAGTATTTTTCAATTAAACCCGTTAATTTACACAATGAGAGTTTCTGAAGCACCATTAATTGACACACTGACAAGTTTGTAATGTGTACGTTCTGCCCACTGAAGCTTGGACGGTGAGATTTCTGGAAACTGTGCCATCGAATTCTGTTTCTTCTTTTGTCACTAAAATTTAAATAAGAATTTTTTAAACTTCACAAAATTCTTATACTATATGTTCTACATAGTTTTATAGAATACACACTTCAATCTTGAAAGAAGGTACAAGTTATCAAGGGATGCAAAGAGCCAAATACTCAGTTACGATCATAATTTTATTGTACAGACATATAACAGTTATACAGGCTCAACTGATATAACCACAACAATCACACTTCAGGCATTATCAAAAGGTTGACATCTAGTGTGGAGTTGGTAAAACAATTCCCCGTGGTAGAGATGTATGCTCTTTATTTTTCTTAGATATGATGTACTTGTACATGACATTATATCTCATGTGTACACTTTCTTTAATTACTATTATCTAAATTTTTGTAAATTCTAAAACCGAGGGACTAACTCCGTCCATCGTAGTTTTGTCCTTAGATATTTGATATTACTGATTATTTTTAACATTTTTTGAAATTATGGATTTCCTTTGTTTGGATTCTAGTGCTGCTGATAAGGAATAAATTTCCGAAATGGCCATACAGCTCATTAAAATTATTGCAGTGGGAGTGAACATATGTGTTATGGTCTCATGTTCATTTTCTCCATATCCTTTCGTAAAATATCTAGATCCAATTTTGATATATTGCAAAACAGCTACTTGTAAACCGGGAAATTTTTGTGGCAGTTTCATTTTTGCGATTTTGGCGTTTAGATTGGAAGCACGAATATACTTGTCTATTATTGAAGTCAATGGCAAACAATTTGGCAGCGCGAATTCAAAACTGCGTGAACTCAAATCCTGTCAATTTACTGTGAAATTAAAAACAGAGCAAAAATTTCCCGGCTTAGTGTATTTTAGTTCTAATTCTACCTTATGATAGAATGCTGCAATTTGATTGGTCGAATACTGGTGTATTTTTGACAAATCCATGAAATTTCAAGCAAGTTTTCAAGCAGGGGGGTATTTGCCTAAAAATTTGTCACTTTTTACCCTCTGCCGGGGTATTTGCTAAAAAATTTGCCTTTTTTAACCTTTCACCGAGACGCTTGTAAAAAAATTTAAAACGATGTCATCTGTGCACTATAAAATAAAGTCATTCAGTAGAATTAAACAGATATATTATGCTTGTTGGGGGAATTTGTGAAAAATACAAGTCTCGAGAATGAAATTTCCCGAGCCCGTTGGGCTCGGGAAATATTCCATCTCTCGACTGGTATTTTTCGCAAATTCCCCTCCCGAACATGATATATCTGTTCAAAATCAGGTTTTTCAATTGTTTCTTTGTCCATTTTTGTTTTGATTTGGTGTGAATTTATATTATGAGATATGAAAAAAGCTTCATGAAGATTGCAAAATGAAGAAAAACCATTGCTGTTACCCTGTGCATTACTGAGTCATATGTGCATTCATATCCCTTCAATTTTCATGCACTATTTACCTTGGGGCCCTTGTTAGGGATGACCCAACACCCGAGTCTCGTCTTTCTCGACCTTCTATATGTTCTGCTGAATCATCATGTAAATCATGGTCACTACTGTCTGGTGATGATACTGTACCGCTGGTGATGTCATTGTCGTCATGGAGACTGTCATCTACAATGTCATCAATATCAGTGACATTTGAAGTGTCGTGATTGGATTGTGGAGGCTCATAATCTTCTGCAATGGGAAATGAAATGTTTTAAATACACATGATTTTTTTTTACAAATTCTCTAATTATACTGGCTTACAATGAGATTTGACATAACAATGTATAAAATAGAATAAAAAGATAACAGGAAACACCTACAACAGCCGAAAAACATAGTCACATGCCACACAGTAACAAGAACTGCACATGAAAAAACCCACAATAAAAATACAAAAGACCAACATAAACAACGATAGGAACTCGGGACAGTCAGACTTGGTACCGTCACTAGCAAAAGCCAGCAGTAGGGTAAACTGGTTTACAAAACATTCTTGTATATAAAAGTACATACATCCTATCTTGTCATGTTCTCCCTGTACAATGGTCAAAAGCCCCTCCCAATTCTGTAGACATATGCAGAGGATAGATAATTAATATAGTCCCCCATTCTGTTAATATTGTCAGCCCTTTATCTGTACAAAAGATGGCAACATGAGGTTCAAAGGTTTACTGCAGATGTGTAGTTTTGGTTCTGTTGATTTTTAAATTTTGTCTCGACATTTCTCTTTATGTTTTACAAACACACTATTTTTCATTACATATATTGATGATTTAAATTTACACACTCTTACTTTTCAAAAGCTTTGGGGGGGGTACAAATTTGGAGAAATCTCACTGTCAAAAGCCATAGTTCTGACTCTCAAAATGTTTCTATGAAGTTTAAAGGAGTATAAAACCAGTGTGATAACACCTCCTTAACTTACATTTTTCACGTAACATTCCATGTTTAACATTCTAAAATTTCTTCAGGTAAAATTATAAGGTTAAATTAAAAACAAAAAAAATTCTGTGATGTGGTTTTGAGTTATATGACACACCTGAATAAGATACATGCCCCAATACACAATTCATTAACAAAATGTTTCAGTCCATACATTAAAGTGTAAAATTATTCTGTCATAAACAGGTAAATGTTAATAATTTATGCCCATAAATGTAAAATTAACGAGGAAATTATACATTTCAAAGTGTGACGGGAGTCCATTATATTTGTTGTTAGTTTCATCAAGAATTTCAAAACAGGACATTTTATTTGTAAACAAACATAGAAACATGAATATCTTATGAGTTTGTTGAATTTGAGTGATTACATGGATTAAACATGTTATAGCTGAAATGTATTTTTTTACTATGGCTCTTAGATTAAAAATCTGGTGTATTTTTCATCAGACCACTTTAAAATTGTAATGTATTCGTAGAAACGAGAAAACATAATTTGATTTTGCTAACAGTTGTGGATAGAGGACATCTACAGTACTTCAGCACTTGCAATGCCAGATTTTTTGTGTCGTATAAAAAATAATGCACAATAACAGTGAAAATATTGGCTGTATCATGTTAAAATCAAAATTTACATTTCCGGTGTAAAATTTGAAAATATTGTTAAAACCTGACGTCCTAATCATGTAATAACAACATAATTCACTCCCTTGGAAAATCTATATCATAAACAAATCGTCACTGTAACATACAAAATAAGAAACTGATCACTCGGTATGATTGTATAAAGTTATTCAATCGCATAATGTTTCAGATTTACTGGTAGATATATTTTCATATCAAAGGGGGATTTGTGGTTGCAATTTTCTGTTTTCAATGCAGTCGCAACTTCATGAATGGTTTATCTTTCTAAATATTTACACAATTTTATGGAGGTGTTAACATGCAAGAAACGTTTATACCTTTACGTACAACCTGCAAAAATTACTCATTTGTAACTAAGATAAATTGCTTGTTTAATATTCAATCCCCTTTACTATACTTAAAGGTGCCGCTGTTTCTAAAACGTACTCATGAAAAATATATATCAAAAGTTTAATGTAAAATGATGAAACTTATTTCTGAGTGTCGTCTGCTGATCTTATGGTTCAGAAATTAACAACAATGGCTTACAGTAACATAAATGAAAGAATATCTTTGTTTAGTACCTAATGTATGTCTGTATTTTTAAAAGAGAAGTAAACCTGCGACTGTTTATATTCCCATTATTTTTGTTGATTTATACCATATGATTATTTTATGAATATAATGTGAAGTAAGGTCTATTTTCTTTTGTTTTTAGCCCTATTTTTGGTAATTATATGGGAAACAAAGACAAGGACATGTTTTATTGATACCATTCATTTATAAAGAGTGTTTTCCTGAAATCTTAAAATATTCTTCCTTTTTCCTGCAATCTGTTTCCAGTATAGTGATTGATTTAAAACTCTAAATTCAATCAATTTTACAATAACATGATGATGCAATAAAAATTTCATTATAATACAAACTTCCTTTTCAAGCAGAAGTTTGAAAATGAAAAGGATTTTGATTGGTTGAATATTCATCACTACATATTTTATTACCTGCATCCTCTCCATAAATTGCCTTGTTTAAACCATTTATATCTTGGAACAATTTGTGTAAAATATCATCCAATTCTTCTTGTGCTGCTTCTAAATTTTCTTCCAATGGCACGTTGTCATAGAAACTGCCTCTGTGCTCTACTCTTGGGTTAGCTGACCCTCGTCGTTTAACTACAGGAGATGTGTTGTCTTGTCTATAACTAAAACTACCAGTTCGACGATTAATTCCATGTCCTGTTTCATCTAAATCGGACAATAGAGTTTTTGGAAATTTCCCAGGCACATAATCTTGCGGTAAATAGTATAAATCAGATGAATCGTTCCAACGATTTTGACGAAATCTTTCATGAGATGAACCAATAAACAAAGCACCATTTTGAGATGTCATAGAAGTATCAGAACTTGAGTCGCTAATCGACATCGATAAATCTAAGTCCAATATCTGACTATTTCCACTATCACTGTCTTTAGGAGATGAACAATTATTATTTATAGCACTAGAATTCATTTGAACAGCTCTATCACGGCCAGAATTAGATTTTGGTAAAGTACTTATAACAGGACCAGTGGTAGGCTGTTTATAATTGGTCGTTTCACTCGACCATGGTTCTGGGATTGCAGGAGAGTAGCTGTCCAGAGGAGAACTTGTATCCTCCGGAGGTGGCATATTTTCTAATGTTGGACTTAAATCTTTACAGTTTAAATGCTTAATTTTTTCTTTCATGTCAGCACTATCAGCTATCACTGGTCCACTTATTTCAACTGCATTATTGGTTTTAGTAGGTCTTTTATTTTTCCGACTTTTGAAACTTTCAACTCTTTTCAAAAAGTTTTTGGCACCTTTTATTCTCTCACTTGCAGCTCTACGTAATCGTGGACTGAACGTTACATTAGAAATTCCATTGTCCATTGTTTTGGAATGATTAATCATGCACAGATCATCATTTGACTTTCCTGTATCGTGGTGCATTTTATGGTCCAGTACAGGACTATCTCCTGTCTCGCTACTGCTATTTTGATCGGCTAACAAACTGTCATTACTTAAACTAGATTTAACAGTTGTCTCTGGTTCTTTACTTGTTACGTCTTTCAGACCTTTCCGCGACCAGCGCCGAATGTTTGGTTGATATTTCCATTTGTCACTTAAAGCACACTGTTCATCATCATCTGAATCATCGTTCTGAAACAAAATAAGAATGATTCAAAAATATGTTCATTCAAATTTTTTGTCTAAATTTTTTACTGTAATTCCAAAACAGTAAATGGGAGTTTCATGGGAAGGACCCTTCAGACTTATTCTTTGTTTGATTTACCCTCTAATACTTCCACAATATAAAATC
Source organism: Modiolus philippinarum (assembly GCA_002080025.1). Classification (NCBI taxonomy): domain Eukaryota; kingdom Metazoa; phylum Mollusca; class Bivalvia; order Mytilida; family Modiolidae; genus Modiolus; species Modiolus philippinarum. Next base: position 69,687 of record MJUU01015964.1, on the reverse strand, counting down.
CCAAACATATCCTGTCTACGTTTGTCGACATAACCCTTAAAATCTATATTTGTGCATCATACGTGTTCCATGACCAGCAAAAGATGATGTTATCATTCATAAGAAACGATACAATTTTACATAGGTATAGAGATCAATAGTTTAATATAACAGATGGGAGAATCTATATAGTGCACATATATATATTAAACCTATATAAAAACATCTGTTACAGCAAAATTAAACTGACATTTTATATCACATAAAATCATATTCACATATAATTAGCCTCATTTGCATATTTAAATTTAGTACGTTTCGGTACAGTTTATTAAAAAAAAAATTTTTTTTGAATATAGTTTTGTAAACAGTTTACCAAAATTATCATTTCAACATGTCTGAATTAGATATGCATGTCATTTTCTTTATTGCAACTTCAGGTATGAAAACTGAACTACCACAAAATCCGTCACACTACTTAATACATAAGATGCACAGTATTACCTGACGCAACATAGGATCTGAAAGGTATCCCGCTGATATATTTTGATTTTAAATTGAGCAACACATCCTAGATCACGTAGCAAACAAAAATGTTGAAATCACACCATCTATAGTAAAAATAGTAATATTCCTTAAACAATAAAATTATAAGGATGACGATTTTCCAATAAGTAATACAAGTGTTTACTGCATAGAGAATTCCGCAGGGTTCATTTGCCTTTGTAGAAACACGTTTACAATATAATCTTATACTTTGTTGTGTCAACAACAAAAACAGGTTGTTCAAAGACACATCTAATCAACACTTTAATCCACACTATTATATACAGATTATCTCCCTAAGATGAAGATGAGCAAATTGATTTTATCTTTATTATGTAAATGGTATAAAAGCTTTCCAAGGAAGAATCTATCCATAAAGCAGATAATCTTAGGTTGGTGTTTAGATAAACCCCATGGAATTATAGTATAGTAATATCCTTGTGTTCCTAAGGACAAGACGTTGTTGTCTGTCGGGACAGAATGTTGAACCTAACAGTACTATGGAAGTTCCAGCGCAAACATTATTCAATATTTCACCTGGCTTCCAAGTCACATGACCAGAACTGAAAAACCTACGCTAGAATAATTCAGAACTATTAAAATGTAGGAGTTTGTATAGTGAGCAATGAAACATTTGAACTATTAATATGGGGTTAAAAGGGGGAAACTGTACAAAACATGCATCAAAAATATGTACATAAGGGATTCGACATTGGCTACAAATTAAATTTCATAAAATTGAAATGTTATTGTGAGACAGGAGATAAATTTTTGCCATGATTTTACAATAATCAAACTAGGACATACAAATTTTCCTGTGGAAGCTCCTCTAGGTATGTTATGCGATTTTTTATACGAAATGTCGCCAACAACAGATGTCAATGATCGATTCCAATCTTTTCATCATGTTTACAAAAATAACTGGCAATATCTTATAATTTTAATCTTCTACTGACAAAAGTTGCATCACTACAGATTATTAAAATCCCATCAAGTCAAAAAGAAATGTAAATTCATTTCATCTAAAGAAGGAAACGAAATGAATTGCTTTTTGCCCTCAAACAAACAATTTTCACTGCCTCTGTCAATTTTTGTGATGTTAAATTAAACCTTAAAAGGACTTGGTTTTTAATTTCCTGCCATTTCTATTCAAGAATTTAGGCCAATGTAGAATACAACCTTTACAAAAATCTGAAATTATATTCCAATAAAATTTAAATTAAAACCAAAAAAACTTACTCTCAAACAGAAATTTGACATATAAAAACGAAAGAAATTTTGTTAATCAAATTCTACAAGCAACTTGTGTATTCACACTTTAAAACAATCAAACAAACAATTGGGATAAAAAAAAGATTTAACTTACTGGACATTCAGAAATGATCATTTGCACCATCCCGACATAATTAAATGAAACAATAATACACAATCCACTCCTTGTGTATTCTCCTAATATATCTTATCCCAAGGCTTAACACCTGACAGAGGACCACTAGAGCATATCACTTTTACCTGGTCAGTCAAAATTCCTATGTTATTTCATATGACAACATAATGACATTAAATGATACCTTATTATAATAATCTCATTTCCAAAACATTACTGAGGTCAAATTTAACTTAATTTTCATTTCAAACTGGCTCGGAGGTGGACATATTTTCCGTGGGTGTTCCTAACATATGAATTTTAAGTTACAATTATGTTCAAGAAAGGAAGCTGAAAGTGTAAAAAATGGAAAATGTCACTCGAACAAATTTAACATAAGAGGGTTAACGAGAGGGGAATAAATGAAAACATCTTCAAATTATTCAATATTATGTATCGCCCAAAACAACGTAGAGAAGTGGATTCTTGTAGCATTCAAATACCATAAATATAATTGTACATATAACCATTTATAGTACATTTAAAAATGATAATCATTTATTTTTAGGTAGTTCAATTTGCTTCTTGGTGACAACAACACTGGTCCCTGTGCTGTTTCAAATCAGACAACTTCCATTCAATAATAGCATAAATAGTAAACCATTTCTGGAAATATGCTGCATATGAGCAAAATTAATCTAATTCTTATGACTTTAGTGATGTCATCTGACTATAAATTATGTACATAAATACAAAAGAGCTCCTCTTGTATTGATTTTACCAAACAATTGATCAAATATTACCTAATTAAACTTCAGCGTCCAGAAAAGTGATGTTATACTTACATTTTTACGTGTAGGAGTCACTATTCTCATTATTGCACATTTGTTTAGTGTACTTAAGCGTCTGAAAAATAAAGAAAAATTACATCACTTTTCATTTTTTAATTACAGGCGTTTTTGTTTATAATTTAGTCATGAACTATCACACAATAGCACTTGAAAATTTACATGATTTTCACTTGATTATACACAGATAATAATTATTTGGTAAAAACCCATCCTATCATTTTCCTGAAATTGATACGTCCGTCAACTGGATGGTCATTCATATTGTTTTTGGAAAACAAAGTTTTGAATAATAAACCTGATATGTATTTATAAATGTCTTTGTGTGATGATCAATTTCCATCCATTTTACAAAGACTGATGATGTCGCTGACATCATTGTTAAAGCATGTATGTTTTCCTTACCTGGTGGCAAAAATATGTAATTCTATATTTCTTGACGATTCTTTGCAAAACAATAATGGATGAAAACAAGTGACCACCAACGCTGACGTATTTACAAGAGGAGTGGACAAATGCTTACAAATATGGTAATTAATTCTCACTGACCAACGTCCACTGAGTTTATTGTATCTACGTAACAATAATTACAAAAGGTGTTGACTAGGAAAACATGTATTCATAAATTGATTAACACTCTACTAAGGTCAACTTCATCGTAAAAGTCAAATATTGACAATTAAGATTAATTTATGCAAAAACACTCTTCAGTACCTGAGATGTAGGGACCACCAGGTGACAAAGCTAGTACCTAACCAGGTGTACATCCAAAGACGATAAATATTTACCAAAATATTGTTCATGTAAATTCGTCCTATGTTTGTTTATTATTTATGAAATACCATGTCGTTACGCCCTAAGTAACAACAAACGAAATGGATATTTTAACTTTATTAAACTTCAACCATAATCTTCAATATCATCAAATACGACACATTTATCCCTTACATTCCATTTAAAAAGAAACTGCAATATTTTCTGCTGAAAAATGACCTATATAAACCTACAACCAAGATTAAAAATAATACCATAATCTTGCTATAGGATTCTGTGAAAAGAAGACTCCCTTTTCATTGTCAGAGATGGGAAAATAATTTGTCCTACACAACAAAAAAATAATCTTTTTATATTTGCTCCTGTATTCTAAGTTAACAAATTCTTATTAGCCAAACCAAGGGCCCACATTGGTCATAAATTTTACAATACTAAACACAAGTCTTTTTGATAAGGATGCTTGCTGTTAAAACTCCTAAATATTCCTGAATGTCAAAAATACTGAAAATGAAAAAGATGACTAAAAACACACATACCAATTATTTAGTAAATCTGTTATTTTTTTGTCTTAGAATTTTCAAATTTTAAATTTCTTCTATTTAGTGAAATAGAGATATTTCATGGTCCTACCTGTCTTTTATATCAAATATTCAAAAATAGTTTCCTCTGCACTTCTAAACAAACATGTTTTTCACCAAAACACTACCATGTAGCACACTTTGTCTTTGTGAAAATTGTTTACCACCAGGGTTGTAGAAAATGCTATTTAATATGTATGTCTTTACACACCTGAACGAGTCAATTAGTTACACTTTTGTCTTGTATTCTAAACTTTTCCTTTGAAGTATTTAAATTTAACTGTTGACAAAACAGTAATTGATCTATTGTTTTTACTATCAGTGTTACAATTACTTCCCTTTATAAGTAATATTACACAGGAAATTTGTTGTAATATTGTCACCTAGTTACAATAATTGCTGTGTAATTATTAATTAGTAATTCATAAATTAATATTTTGATTTCCACAGGAAACAAATTTTAAATATTTTTTATTTGTCACCTAGATACTATTATTGCTGTGTGATTACAAATTAGTAATTAATAAAATAATATTTTGATTTATGAATGTGTCATATCAGGTGTTATAAATGTCACAAAGACATTTTGAATGAAATGTCTCTGATCTTTGTCAATAGAATTTATTACAGCCGACTCTGAAATGTATTAGTACATCAGAAATATTGTCAATTTCAAAGATGTCAAACTTTTGTTTCTTTAAATTTTCAAAAAATACATATGTGGTTTCAATAAACAAAATTATCTGCTGGACTTCAGCTTTAATTTATGGTTTCTGTTTGCAAAATTAAATCAGGAAAGAAATTTGATGTGTTTTTTTTTTCAGATTTTGTTGAAATCTTATATCAAAGTCACTGACCTAATGAACATCGATACAAAGGGCAAAGACATTTCTATATTTAATGACATTTTTCCATCACTTTAAATCATAATACTATGTTATAAGCAATATTTAACTTTCTGTGTATCAGGGATTAAATTTTGATCATTTATTTAATGTAATGACGTTACTTTATTGGTTGACCACTCATAAAGTGTTAGATCAAACGAAAAGTTAACTTAAAGGTGGACCCAGCCCATTCATGCTTACACCTAATATAGAATCGAGGAATAAGCGATAACGAAATGGATTTTCTGATTTGATGAATTTGAAAAATCTCGTCCAAATCAATTTCAAAAATGTTAAGAAAAGTAGAACGAAACTTAAAGTTTCAATTGAACTTGGGCAAAAGTTGGTCTTAAAATAATCATGCAATTATATCCACAAATATGATTTTTATTTGGAAATTCCATAGAGGTATAATTTTTCGTTATTACCTGTTGACATATTATGCCAAGTGTCTAAATTTGAACTCATGCATATTAATTTAATATCCCTATATCTTCTAACACTGATATATAAAGTTTTATATTATTGTCTAATGTAACATTACTAAAGGTTAAAACATTTATAAATTTGATCATATCTTTAAGAAGACTGGCTCCGATTATAATTTTTAAAAAATTACTGAAAAATAAGCTTCGAGGTTTTCAACAGGAATTTGAACATAGACTTGCAAATATACTTTGGATATTAATATTTTTCAACAGAATAATAAATTTCTCCATTTGAGAACCATTCTTTATGTTGTTAAAACAGAAAAATTTATTTAAAATGTAATAAGATCTATTAAATATATCCAAATTAGAAAATCCCCCTTTTAAACCACACACTATAATGACTTGCTGAAAATCTATGTAACCTTATACAATTAAAGATTAATTACAAAGATATCACATTCAATACATATATTGTTGACAATAGGACAGTCCCAATTTATTGAAAATTAATTTAACGCTACATCATATTGTATAAACTCTATGCTATATCACATTATCAGATATAGTACTGGGCGGGATTCTTCAACAATCTCCTTCAAATACCACGGCCCTGGTTATAGATAAATGGGTTCGATACTTTTGAACGAGTCCATTCTCATCAATACTTGAAGCAACACATGTAATACAAGAGTGTAAAAAGAGCAAGGGTACAAAACCTAGGATTCCGCATTTGTAACAGTAAAATCTTGAAAATGGTTATATTTATTTATTTAAATGCACATTTATACCCATATACATTAGGGTTGAAGGCATACATGAATAATAAATAAAACAAAACAAAGATTACACAAGTGATGACCCTAAAGGATGTCTCGCCTGTCCCTGCTGGACTCTAAATTGATGTAAAATCTAAGTGAACTAATCAGAAAAGTGAACATGCTCACTAGACTGTGAAATTGAGGTCAAGGACAAAAGTCACCTGCCAGACTGACATGTACTACCCAAGACCAACCTACATACCAAATATTATCAACCTACCACTTCTAGTTATTGTGAAATGAACTTAAGCAGAAAAACTTAACGTGGCCACTAGACTGTGAAATTGAGGTCAAGGTCACATGACAAATGTCAGACTGGCATATACCCAAATAAATCTTGCTATAGGACAAATATTGTGAGTCTAGAGGCTACAGTTGCTGAGAAATAGACTTGAATGTAAAAATTTAACAAAGTCACTGAACCATGAAATTGAGGTCAAAGAAACATGACAGGTGTCAGACTGGCGTGTACCCATATAGATCTCCCTACAAACAAAATATGACGGGTCTAGGTGTAACAGTTACTGAGAAAAGGACTTGAATGTGAAACTATGTCGCAGATTTTCTAAGTTCACTGAACCATGCAATTGAGGTCAAGGCAACACGACAGGTGTCAGACTGCCATGTACCCATATAGATCTCACTCTAGACCAAATATGACAAGTCTAGGTATTATAGTTCCTGAGAAAAGGACTTGAATGTGAAACTATGTCGCAATGTTTATGTGCTTATTGAACCATGAAAACAAGGTCAAGGTCATCTAAAATATATGCTGCTGGAAAGGTCATCACTTGGTGGTGCTGTGGACCAAAGATGATGTTTGTATGTATTACCCTTGAAAAGTTATGAAGGTTTTAGAAAAAAGTTTACGCCGCCGCCGCCGTCGCCGTCGCCGGATTGCTTTACCTATGTCTCGCCTTCAGCGACTTTCGTCGCAGGCGAGACAAAAATGAAAATTCATGCAGTTGATGAGTCCAATCTCCTCAGCGCAAAAGACCTTGTAACGAATGAAGCTTATATATACTACTGTTTATTAATTTGTTATAGTACCAGTGTAGCAGAAAGTACCACTATGCAACTGCTTTTGGTACATGGATGTAGAAATGAAACATGGATGCTGTGCTGGTTGACATCTAGCAAGTGAATTTTGCTCAAGCTAGCGCTAGGAATTGTCTTACACTTACTATGGGTTATGAGTGTTTACTTAATGTTGAAGGCCTCATGTTGACTTCAAAACGAAGTGTTGTTCCATGTGCTAATTTAGTCTATATCCCTGTATTTGTTAACTTCGATAGAGTTTGTCTCTTGTGTAGCGTGGAGTCCATAAAGATTTCCTGTGCTCGAGGTCCATGGTCTATATTTCTAAAGTAAATGCATGAAGAACAAAACAACAAGATCCATTGTTTTGTATTTCCTTGTTTGTGGTATACTTTTCAACTTGGAATCAATTAGCAATAAGACTGACCTGTTTTAGAAGGTTCAATGTATGGATAATGTTGGTCTTACCTGATAAGTGGCTGCATGGAATCTCTATCCAGAAAGTCATGATCCTTCTCCACTGAAGTAATATCCACAGGGAACTGACCATCTGAAGAATAAATACTCAACATACTAAATAATTGTATCTTCATGAATATCAAAGTTTCAATGCTTTCACAAGGTTATTCTTTCATATTTTGATGTCTCTGTCTCCCTTCACTGTGATTTGTTCAAGACAAAAATTGCAAATATATACTGAAGCAATTCATCCAATTCTTAATTAAATTTGATTTGTTTTAAATTTATTTTTTGATGAAGCATTTCCGCTCGAGTGGTAAACACTTGTGTTAAGAAGAGGAAAAAACTTGTGATGTGAAATTAAGAAGCAAGACCGTGTAATCATAGAATGATAAAAGGTTGGCATGTGCATAGGAAACCCGAGTTAGTGATGAAATTTTATCGCCAGGTATGATACCTATAGAATGACAGAACTATCATGTCAAGTCCGAACTACTGCTGCTCAACAGTGTCTGAAATATACGATTTTTATAACATTGGTATTTCGTATCCTTTTCGCCAGCTCTGGGTGGTCAAATTTGCTTGAACAGTGTTGTGCATGCAGGTGTACGATTACAAATTTAGAGCTTTATTTTTTCCCTTAAAACCACAACAATTTTTTGGTTGGATGGATAAAAATATCTTCACCTGCAGTTTTCTACTGTTAAATCTGCAAAAAATTTAACACTCCAATTTGTGTTCTTGTTACAAAAACATGTTGATCGACTTTCTACAGCAGGTGTGACTACTTGTATCGAACAGCTCTTGAAAAGTTTGTAAGGAATTTTATCATGAAATGCGATTAAAAATTCCCTATTTATACCAAGTTATTCATTACATCACTCCTAACCTAATTACAACAAAATCAGGGAATACAAAATTAAGCTTATGTGATGTAAAACTACCCTTTCATGTTAAATTCAAACTTTAACTTTATATCGCAACTTCAAAACAGATCTGGAATTTTATTGTAATTCAATTTCCTGTTACAATAGAATGGACAATTGTCGACTTAAATGTGTATTATAATCTGAGCAAAGACAAACTTAATCTAGGCTTCTTTAGATATGCCATATTTGACGTTCATGGACCTAACCCTTCACCTAAAACGTGTTTATTATTATTGACTTGTCCCAAATATAGAATTTTTAATGGAAGACTTTTTGAGGTGATAGGTGGATAAAATTTGAATTATGCATCGTCATGTGTTCAAAATAAACAGATGAAAAAGAAATTCAAATTTCTGCTTTACAACAAAGGTAGTTTACACTGATGAAGTCGTGTATAACACCTGAATATATAAATATTGATATATTAAACATGTTATGGTTAAAGTACTCTTATTTTGCGGCTGAGCCCTTTGCTTAACTCGGACAATGTGTTAAACTGATCAACAAGATCCATTAAAACATATCTGACTCCTCGATTTATAAGGATGCATTCTAATATGACATTGCGGAACTTGGAGAAAAAACACTCATGGTGAAACAAAATTGTGGGGGGTGGATTAAGATTTTTACAATTTTGTGATAAATCCTATGGAGAAATGGGCTATAAAGATAGCCAAAAGAGAAGGTTGCAAATTTCTGTGACATGCATCACATATAATAATAATAATAATATATATTTGTTTAAAACTGAGGAGTATCTCCCTCTTGCATAGCTCTGCCCTTAAGTGATTTTGGCTTTACTATTTAGACCCTATTGGTAATTTGATCTGTCAGATTTTACACATATTTGGGTAGATGGATTTCCAAATGTTTAAGAATTGAATGCATTATTTTGAAGTTACATTGGGATATGAAAGGGTTGACCGAAGCACATTTTTAATGAAGCGCGGTAGTGCTTCATGTTGAAAATGTCTGCCCGGTCAACCCTTTCATAGTCCCGATGAAACTCCAAAATAATGCATTCATTTCTTATAATAACATTTTAAAGCCGAAAAAAAAAAGAATTATTTCCAGGGAAGTACATCATGACCACTGGGATTCTATTTTCACAAATTCATCCCCCACATGAACACCTGGTCAAATGTGTTCCATGGGAATTGCAACTTCATACTGATATGCCACGTGATCTATGTTCACCTATCAAACTGACGAAATACAATGAATATTCATAAAATGTAATTATTTGGATTTGATCTGCACTGAAGAGACACAAGTTGTCGAAATGTGCATATGCAGAATCTAAACTAACTGTTCACTTTGGTATTTTGTTATTTAAGGTTTATGGTAGTTTGCTATCAGTCATAAGCAATTGATTGAACATGATATAGGGTTTTTTTGCTTGTTTTTGCTGTAACTGAATCTTCTTAACTATTTTCTTGGCATCAGTGTAGTTATTTTCATGGTACTGCGTTGTCCCTTTCATCGAAATGTCAAAATTGAACTTAAAATAAATGTTTACTTTATATGTATATTGTATATTGCTTTTTTTATGGTCAGCAATTCCTTTCAGGCTAAACAGAAGCATTTATTAACAAGGTCACCGGTAATGAAAAAAACATTAATTCTTATCACAAAATTTGGACATGAAGTCAGGGATATAAACATTAAAATTAAATATTTTACTTCTCACAGCTTTCTGGGCCTTTTCTATAAATAAACACTTCAAACCTGACTTAATCTGTACAAACTATGTCACGCTGGACTTTTTGGGTCAGTTTACCCTACATTCCAAACAAGAATCATTATATCCATGGTAAAGGGCTTACCCTCATACATCTGTGCATATTGTGGAAATCCGGCTTCCTTCAACCATCTTGTGGCTTCAACTGCTTCCACTTCTGCAAGTAAAAAATAAAAAAATTCTGAACAATTGTTGTTTATAAGAAAGATAATTCAAATGTTTTTTTTTTTCAAGTTTAAAAAGCAAATGCAGAAAAAAATCAAGGGAAACTGAACTGCTTCCACCTGATCAAAAATATCAAACAATTGCTGAACTGCTAACAGAACAGGAATATATCAAATCATTTCTGAAACTTAACTGAAAATACTAGAGGAAAATATCAAATAATTGCCGAAAACCGATCTGCTAACAATAGGGAAAATATCAAACAAAACAGACCTCTGGATAAACTTTGAGACAAATCCTAGTGATGAGCCATTTTTCTTACTTAGTTTCAATCACAATTTCCAAGTTCAAAATGTGGATGCATTAGACATTTGACTACCCTCCAAATAAAGTTTTATTATGATCTTACATAACAAATTATTTACATATAGGAACTTGAATAGCTGTATGATTCCATTAAAACCATTAAAATACCTGCAAACAATGACAAGTCTTTGATGAACTTTACCAAGTTGTGTAAGACTACAAACACTACTTATTTACATGTTTCATTAGCAAGTCAAACATTTACCTGTGACATAAGTCTTTGATGTTTCAGGTAGTTACAGGCCCCTCACATAAAAATTTACTATCTTTTTTAAATTGCAATTATATGGAAGGACAACTCTGCCATGCAAAACATTTGCATACTAAGAGCTGCTGATTTTGAATCAAGTGTTTAAATGTTGTTTGGGCCAGTTATGTAATATGCACAAGATCTTGTACTAAATTTAAATCCATTTGAAAGATTTTTTCAGCATGTATCAAGTGTAAAACAATTTGAGAACTTATTCAATATGCTTTGCAAAGAAAAAAGGCAAAGAACGATCGTTTTTCTATGGAGGAACATCAATGTAAATAATTGTGGAGTTCTATTTTTCTTTTTATGCCTAAGAATGTAAAATTTTATTTGCATTAACGTCCCTGATTAGTTGATTGCAATAATTTCCCTTCTTTGAGGTACTTTCCCACAATTCCGCATTCTCCATTGCATCCGCTCTAATCTCTCTAATAAATAGTGCGTGGGTTGCTAATGCGCCCACGCAATAAGTATTACACTGGCTGTGGCAATATCATGTATCATCTATAAATAGATATTGACCAGAAAAACAAGTCCTTATTCAAACAAAATATCAGTTTTCATATCATAAAGCCTCCTGTTTGTTCTGAGAAAGAACTGACCACTTCAGATAGACAAAACTAACATATCCACACCCATAACCAGTATCCTTAGGTTATCAAACAGTGCCAAGAAGGAAGTATTTGGTAAAAACAAACATAGGCTTACAATAGCCATGAACACTGTCATAGATACAGGAAAACAAGGCTTCAGAAAGACAGGAAAATAAGTCTTCAAATAAACAATCAATATATCAAAAACAACAGTTTCCTGTTTTTGTCATCCGATCATGATATCCTGATACGTAGGAGGAAGTGGTACCAATACACTGTTCAATATAACCTAAAGTCAATTAGAATTTCAAAATATAATTGAAAAAAATAATAACTCAAAATTGTAGTAGACAATTGACAAGAAGGGAACTAAAATCTGGATACATAAGATATGCATTTCAGATTGATAAGTAACCAAAAAGTAAGGTAAAAAGTCAATGAGACTTGCAGAATCGACAAACCGACACACAATTTTTATACAGATTTTTTTTTGTTTTCAGACATCCAGATTTACAAACTCTACAAGTTTATCAGTCTGAGCCATGTTTTTATCAGCAATGACAAAATTCCCACATCTTTATTTGGACTTTGAAATGGGACAAATTTTGTCAATCCAGCATTACTTAAGTACGGAAAAATCTTTCAATAAATCGACAGAAAAGAAGAGATCCCTCCTCATATCAACCTCCCTGCAAGCTAGTCCATACAAAAAAAAATCAAAACTTAATCAATTTTTAAGTTTTTAATAAAACAATTTAAAATTTGCTGCTCTGTTTCAAAGAATCTTTGCAGAATTTAAATGACTAATTTAGAAACTACTAATTCTTGGTATGTTTGCATAATGATTTCACAACAAAGTACGACAAGTTTTACAGGGTATCAAACTTTATATTCCCTTATTACAAGGTACTATCACTTTCAATTATTAAACGATCAAAACCTAGGCATTACTTTAGTGCCCCAACGAGAATATGCAAGAAATATTTTATTTCAAATTCTACAATTTTATCAAAAATTGTGATAAGAATTGTTGATTCAAGCCATTCATAAATTCATTTATATGCCAGATTATGACGGGCTATCATATAAAATTTAAATGCAATACCAAACAGATTTGATACAAATAAATATATTGATACTGGTACGGCACAATGCAGGATCGCAGAAAAACCGACCGATTTGTTATACAAAATTTATATTGGAAATGTAGGAATGAATTTCTTGGTCCGATATTATAACTAATCTCTGATAGGGTGATAATGATACAAACATACTTTCTCATGACATACTGGCATACAGAAAGATTACCACAATTGCTTTTTTAAGTTTTTGAAATTTAAATTTCACTTAATTGAAAAATTCTTCATATAATCCCGACAGATGGTGAAAACTTTGTCCCTTTTTTTAAATACTGTATAAGAAAAAGACTATTAGGAAAGCACAAACAATTCTAAACCAATATCTAAATTGACCTGAAGAAGATTTCTATGCCAATCTGAAACACTCTATTTCAAATCATTAATAAGGCCAAAATTAATTCATTGTTTGTTTCCTCTAACTGGACTCATCCCAGCCACGTATATATGTATGTATGTAGTTAGGAGTTTTTCCACAGAGTGATTTTCAACAAAAAGACAATTTGGATATGAATTCAGTTTTTGGGGGAAACAAACTAAATTTTATTTTTAGGCACAATGCATTCTATTTCAATTAAAAGACCCTCTCCCACAAAAAAAGAAAAAAAAGTAATTATGTTAAGTTTTAAAAGCATCCCTCTCATTTTACAAATGAAACTTTAATTCAAATTTATGAATTTATTCAAGAAAATTCAAAGTTGATTTTCATTATTTGGAAATCAGTTATTGCAGTACAAAATGATTACCTTTTTCTTTATACTTTTTACATCCTTTAAAACAGATGGTGGATTTGAGGCTGCATAAATCTGGCAAAGACATTCTCCGTTGATAGTCATTTGAATGTTTTAAATCAGGATCATAGAGACACTTGGACAATATTTTCAAAGCCGTCAAACCAGACATGTCAAACAATTTGTAATGTGCCACGAATAACAACTGCTTTCACATCAAAAGTCATGTTCAACATGTGAACAGTCTTAATCAAATATCGCTGTTCGTTTTATGAAACACTAAATTTGTCCGACCACTGACATGTAAAAACTATATCTAAATATGTATCTTTTGACTTTTTCACCTTTAACACTTCACTTTAATCATTGAAAAAAAAAACTGAAATCTGAGAAATGTGTCCTTTCTTCACATAAACATTGGGATTATTCCTAAAACATAGTGTAATGACTTATTTACAGTTCAGATGAAACATTTATATCTATATTCAGGATACAATTGTCACTTGCTGGATTTCAAATGAAGCAGTATTCTTCTCTTCAATCTAATAGAGATTTTGTCCAGGAAATTACTCCTTAGTGTGGACTACAAAAAATCCTATGCAATTACAATTTCAATCAACGTACAGTTATATTTCAATCAGGAAATATTATTCCTTTGTCTAGTTTCAGGATATGAACGATGAGAGAAAATCTGCAGTCCGTAATATCAATTATCTGGATAAATATCCATTGTTCTGTCAGTCAGTTAACTAATATGTCCTAAAGGGAAATTATTCAACAGCTGTTTTTGAGAACAACATCCTTCAGTCCTTCATTTATGTCTGTAAAATCCACACTCACTATTTATAAACGGAAGGTATGTCCGTATGAGGTGTATCTAAAATCGTAGGCTTACAGAAAAGCCTGTGTCGACCTTCCACAGAATATATGTCAACTAAATAACAGAAATGGTCGTTATCTTACGTCCGCTCTCGGTTTGGTCAAACATTCTACCTGGCAATCAGTGATGGCTTAATAAATAAATGTTGCCAAGATTTCTGTTTGTTCACAAACATCTTACTACAATATCTATTGTTTATTTTACGAGACTGGACTCACATCCAAATTTAAACTCCTGACAAATTTAAAAACAAATTTTATACTAATTAGACGATTTGAACTAGTCAATAAAAACTATAAAGATTTGAAAAGACTATAAATGCTCGATATTGAACTTCATCAAAGCCTTTTGTTACAGAAAATTTTTAAATTAAATTTGACATCAGCAGGGTTGGCATTGTTAAACTGGCATTGTCAAATCTGAATATAGATAAAAACGTAGGTTTTTTTCAAGATATATAGCTCCACCCACCAACTCTAGTACCTAATTAAATTTATAAATTTTTGAATTAGTCCATACATGTACTTGGCTGAGAAGACTTAAATAAATATAATTTAAAATTTTAACAGATAAACCTAATCAATTTGAACAATCTCCTAAAATAGCCATAAAATAATAGACAACTATTATAAACATACAAATATAGTAACAAGACAGAAAGAAAACATTATTTTGTTTTGTCACATGTGTCATGGCATCAATTAACATATTTTTCATATCTATCTGATATGATATAAACATGCCTTTTTGTTAATTTTATGCAGGATAAATCTACATATCAAAAAAATAAAGGTTCATTTCGGTTGTTGCTCCATGTTTTTGATTGCAGTGTTGGCATATTTTTTGTAAATTTACTTCATCTCATTTTCTTTCATGCGTTAGTTTACTTGTGCTAGTAATTTGTCCTCCTCTCTCTTTGTTTGAAAATCAGACAATCCTGACGAAAGTTTACGTGATTTTTACATCAACTGACACCGAGAAAAACCGGTGCTAAAAGGGCGAGGTGGATACCAGGATTGAAAGTTTACTGGAATTCGGGATTATATAATTTAAGCCCACGATTTCAAGAAATAAATGCACCAGGTATTGGGATTTCATCAGTTTTTAAGTTCCTTTGTAGTTCCGGATTTAGTAAAAAAAAAAAAAAAGTCTGGATTCTGGGATAAGACCCCATCCGGCCCCTCAAGGGCCATTTAGAACTTAATGATCAAATCACAGAACTCTGTATATTACTGTTCAAAGCCCAAGTTGAGGAACAATAAAATGTTGACAACAGAGTACAGATTTCCAGTGGGGATTTTGTCGAATGTCAACTAATACTCCATTATGAGCCTATCAGTACTGAGAGATGTATGTTTTTAAGTACTGGAATTTCAAGCACATTTAACCTGTATTTATCATGGAATTTTGTCTCATGTACACCGACTCAGTATCTTGCAATAGCTGTTTATTTCAGGTACATGTACATGAACTCCACATCTTGTCATGGGTTTCTGTCTCATGTTCTTTGACTTCAATCTCATCATGCAAGTTTGTCTCATGTACATTCTGGCTCATGTACTTTGACTTCATTTTCTTATCATGTGTGTTTGTCTCATGTACATTGACTCTATATCTAATGAAATTGGTCTCAACATCTTGTCATAGGTTTTGTCTCGTGTACATCGACTGCATGTCTTGTTAAGGGTTTTTGTACTATGTTTATTTGACTTCATCTTGTCATTGGTTTTATCTCATGTACACTGATTCCATATCTTGTCATGGGTTTCTGTCTCATGTACCTCATCTACATATTTTGTCATGAGTTCTTGACAGTGGCACGTATATTCATTCTAAATGGGTGCAAAGTAACTGACTGCAAATCAGATGGGTTTCTGTCTCATATGCTCGACTCCATACTCTCACTATACTTGATTTTGTCTTTACTACTGCCGCAGATGTCAGACCAAGAAGTCACCATTATCATGGTATTTTTTGTGACTTGATGCCTTCAAAAATATTACATAGTGATACAAAAATTTCAACAATCTTCATTTAAATAATTTCTGCAATTCTTTTTGAACTTAAACACTTTAGCTAAGTAAGATCTAATAATTCTGCATTTTATAAAAATGTTAACTTTGACATATTACAAAGACTCGTGAACGTGTGTTGTAATTAAACTACAATACTCAGAAGTATGACCATACACAGAAGTAATTCCCGGTATCTAAGCATTTCATAAATGTGTATTGGTATGAGTCCTGAGTCATAGTAAACAGATTGTTGTGTATTGATCTGTTTTCTTTACTATATATATTTAATCTTTGATAGGGAATATTTAAATCGGTATACTAATATATAACGGTACACATTAACTGGGTCATCGCGTTATAAACTGTACGTTGGTGGCCAACAAATGACACAAAACAAGAACGTACTGCACTGATTTTTGGGTGGTGATGGATGTTCTTAATGCTTACATTTGCAAGAAAAAAAATGTCATTTCATGTGGAAAAGGAAAGGAGAATTTTGTTAGAATTTCATCAATTTTACACCCACAACAGCATTATGTCAAATATGAAAATAGCAAACATAATGAATGATATGCACAAAAATAACCCTGTACCAACCTCCCAATGTCAACAAGTTATATCCCTACATTTCTGAAATTGCAAAATGATTTTTGTCCCATGAAAAATACTAGCAGCTGTATGAGGAAAGACTATGTATTATACTCTTAATACATATTTCTTATCCAGGAAAAGAGATATGGACCTCTTCTGAGGTGAAGCACTAAAGTAATGGTCCACGCAATGGTATGGTGGACATGTGAGCATGAATAACACACGTGAGCATGAATAACAACCGTTTGAAGTTCTTAAATACAAAATGAGGTCAATTAATAGAAGTTTGTAATTGGTTGTTCCTTGAATAAACAGACTGTTGTTTGGAATATGCTGAGGTAACTAATCTCAAAAGAATATTCAGTACATGTGTGTGTTTGAATTGTCTGTAAAAAATGAAAGATATTCTACCATGTTTGATGTCAAAGTGCCTGTGGTCACTTTAAAGTAGAAAGTATTTAAATTTGTCATTTACACAAGCGTAAGGGAAAATCCTAACAATGGCTCGTGACTTCACTACAGGTCATGGTTATTTGTAAAGGAAACTGGGCAATGGTTTAAGCATATATGACTTAACTAAATATCTTCAGGTCTCTGGCGTTAAAAATACCACATGAAGTATCAACAAATCTATTATATTAGCTTCTTCAAATAGCAAGTTATTTGGTCAGAGCAAATTAAATGAGAATTTTAGTCCAGTTTGCATAGTCTGGTTATATTTGGACGGTCATAAATCAAGAGCTTCCTGATAAAATTGCTTTAAATCTATTCAGTATAATTAATTTTTTTTTATCAATTAAAATACAATGGAACATATCTTCAATACAATCGGGACCATTTTTTTCTTGATTTAGTCAGAAGTTTAATTTGTATTGATGGTTTATAATTAACTCAAGGTTTACTGTCGAGTACTGGTATAAATGTCTTTAACATTATAGAGGAAACCACAACACCAACCCATGCCATAAACCTTTAATTGGAGTTACAAGCCAAAATACCAATCCTTCAATGCTGTCAAACAAAACCAACATACCAACTTTTCACTGGTTCTACTTGAAGCCAAGATATTTATCTTTCACTTACACCACATATAAACAAGGTACTAACCTTTCACTCAGTCAGACAAAAATTTAGCAATGAAAGATATGTATCAACTTATGGCGGGGACACATGAAGCTAAAATATCAACCCCCTCCGACATCAATTTGAAACATTTTACATTTTTATTTTACTGAACGTTTTCTGTATAAACTACTTTTACTGTAATTTGAATAACTTTCAAGCACTTAATGAAATTGTCAAAATATCAGGATGACAGTATCATGTCTTCCAGTTTACTTTTGGATTTCACATTCTACTCCTCTTCATCCTTCAATTTAGCCAATAAGCTCCTTGAAACGGCCAAGATCAAAAATTTGAAAAATGCATTTTCAAGTGTAATATTGATGGTCATTCACATTCAAAGCCAGTTTACTTAGGTCAGGAATTATTTATGGCTGTCAAAAACTATACACTTCAAAACAAAATCTTGATAAAAAGTAGATTTATGTCCTTTTAAGGCAATAATTGTCCACTTACCACTACCTAAAGCTCGGGTCGAGGATTCCATAAAAAACAGAAACTAGCAATAATGTCCACTGTTTATATTTAATAAGCATTTTACACCAAACGGTGACCGGCAAATAAAACTGTCACATTACTTTGAAGTAGGCTTAAATTTACATGATGTATAGTTTCTCACAACCTTATTATTCAATGCTGGACATACGCTTTACCATTTTTCATCTTATTTTCTATGTGTCAAAAATCGTCAATAGGATATTATACACATTTTTCAAGTGTAAAATTGAAGTCAATATTTCATTCAATATTCAAATAGAACACCTTACAGTTTTGAGATTATGAAAGATAAAAACCGTGCATATATTTATCATAATTTAAAATGTGATATGATCTTCGTTGACGTATCCTACTGAACTTATTCTAACAAGATTAATACTTTTTATTGTATAAAAATAGAAGGAAAACCTCTTAAGGCCATAGTTTAAACCATATATTATCTGACGAAATATTTATCTGTCAAAAATTA
This sequence comes from Modiolus philippinarum, assembly GCA_002080025.1. Lineage (NCBI taxonomy): Eukaryota > Metazoa > Mollusca > Bivalvia > Mytilida > Modiolidae > Modiolus > Modiolus philippinarum. Next base: position 50,474 of record MJUU01015964.1, on the reverse strand, counting down.
TGATATTTGATGTGAAAAATGAGAGCAATCTTAAAAGTACAAGTCACAAAATGTCTCCATACAATCTCTGTGTATACACAGTAATACGTAGATTGAATAAATATTTTCTTCAATTTTGATGCGGGAAGCACAGAAAAAAGTTCAAAAGTGTAACAAATATTCTTGGCTAGTGTTTCGACAAAGCTTTTCAAGTTCTGTGTAACTCTTTGTTTCTATTTAAAAGTAATTCTTATGATATACAGAATGTATCCTGCAGTATATGCATAAGCTCAAAGTGACCACATGTACCAAGAAACAAATTAATAAATGAAATTTCAAGGTACAGCTGGTGGTATTTTATCATTCTGGTATAGTTCTTGATTAATTGCATTCCTTTAAACACCTGTAAAACAGGTGATTCAGAAAGATCACCACTCATTGCCCTATGGGATAACAGTTATCTCCCTTTTATGTTAAAGTTCAAATTACTAAGCACACATTTACAATGGCATTTCTGTTAAACATAACATCCAATATAAAAACCCCATTCAGGCCCAAATCAACAGAACAGTCTATATGACAACTTACAGGTAAAAAATTGTGTTTATATAACTAGAATACAACAATGATGCTGCCACATCATTGAAGCAGAAGAACACCATTGAAGAACAAAAAGTTGTGGTGAATTCTTTATTTGATTCTGGTAGGAGCGTGAGGAAGCACATGCTTTTGTGTCTACAGGGTAACTTAGCCACTGACCATACTAAGGGACCTTTAGACATCTGGTGTTGACTTGCTGAATCATAACTATGTACCCTGCAACTAATGTCAGTATTGGTCAACCTGTTGTCAGTATGACTATAAATGTAGTAGATCACACCTGTTATTTTCCTTTGATCTTTCAGGTAACATATACATGTACAGGAAGTGACAGATTAATAATAAGGAACATCAACTTCAGGTATCTCCATGGTCAGAATAAATTTTCTTCAATGTATTCTCGTCACTCAATATACAAAGACATGACTCTACCATACTTAAAAACATTTATTAAACATTTCAAAGGCTTTTAAGAGAATAAGAGCAGAGCTTTATACAAAGGAAAACATAATTGGTTTCACTGTTATCTGAAGGAACAACTAAACTTTTTCACAAATTTAATTTATACAGCACCTAAATGTTAGCATCTTCTCTCATCATGTCCAAGGGTGCACTTGACTTGCACTACCTCAAGAGTAAATCTTTCAACAAATTGACCTTTACTGAAGAACTGATTGCTCTGACAATCATACTTGTATTTAGAGGCAGAACAAAAAACAAGAATCCCAAAAATACAGCAGCTGATCCCATCATGTCCAAGGAAGCACTTGATTTGCACTACCAAAATTTAAATCTGCCAAAAAATCAATTTTTACACAATTTTGGCACAAAATTGCTACCAGCTTAGGCATTGAACAAATTAACTCCCTTGACATGTCAAACCCAATATTACTGGTCATGTTCTGGTTAAGTATATTTACAGTCAATATATAACCTCCCTGTCATTTATATATCAAGTTAATTGGTCCAGTGGCATATGACATAATTTATTGTTGTTTGTTTGTTGCAGCTTGCTAAAGGGAAATTCCCACACATTTCACATATATTGAATTTTTTTTTCAGATAAGACTGAAGCCAAGACCAACTGAATTAAATATCAAACCATATACAGAAGTGAACTTTTAATGGCAACTTGGCATTAGTTCCATACTTTTAAGTCCACTGTCTCAAAGGGAAAACTTTCTGTATATTTTGTTTTCACCAAATTCTCAATTAAAATCAAACAACAGTCTCCATTAACATTGCTTGTGATACTTGTATCTTTTGATATAACCTTACATGTAAATTAATGTTCATACTTATTAAACAGAAATTATTTATCAAATTCATGTATGTGGTGAATATTCAACCCAAACCTGTCACAACCAACTTTCTGAAAAAATATTCTAATTTTTACAGAATATTTGGTTTTTGAAAACCTACCTGACAGAATTCCTATTTATATCTATTTACCAGTACTGTGTCCCACACAGAACATATGAAGACCCCTAGCAGGAAGAATTTAGTTTAGACAAAGGCTAAATTCCCTGTGGAGGTTCACTCTTGTGATCTATGACTTAATTATTGGCAAATCCTAGAGGTGACAAAATGGACTGTGACAATCCAATAATGCGAAATGAGCTGGTATGATTAAACATCTGGTCATCTTTTGTGTTTTTTAAAATTCCAACATCTCAAAATTAAAGACAATAAAATTGCATACTAACCCCTTGTAACATATATGTTTTCATAAAAACTACAGAGATGTATATATCCTGGACCTTTTCCTGTTTCTCCACAACAATTCCACTTGATCAAGTGTTTTTGTATCACTGAAGTAATAAAACTTAGCATTTTAATCCTTTCTGTATCCTCACCAAACAAATGTTTCCATCCTTGTACAAGCACAGTTAAATGTTATATCACTATTCGCATAGCACAAAAAAAAAATTAAATTTCGGACTACAGCTCCTTGTACCCTTAATTAACTGGTTGGTCACACAGTTTAACAAATTTAAAATGCCCTAAAACACAAGCTGCTTTCTCAATTTTATCTTCAAAATCTGTTAATTTTGATAATGCCCCACCGTGAATGAATGCAAAACTGGTATGTATATAGGGTATCCACAATTCATTATGATTTATAAGCATCAACTGCCAAAATTAAATGAAGCACACATTTTTGATAGTCAATTAAGCTTCTATTCTCCCTGACCACACCACAACAATTTGACCAATTATATGGAGAATGCATCCACCCATATACACCTGCTTAAAAAGGCTCACATTATTCTACACTCTGTCCACACAAAACTCCACAAAAAATATGAGAAACATGCATTTACACCTGTCCAGGTATGCATATCAACATGTCCAATTAGATAATAACCAGCTGTGTTATTGACCATTGATATGCTATATATAGCCCTGCAGGGCAGTAATTAAAAGGTTATTAATATTAATAATTCACAGTCAGTTTTTAACAATAATTCTGATCCCCAAGATATAAATGAGAATGAAATGCCAGGAGGTTTTACACACATGTTAATATAAACAATTAATATAATCTGCATTTTATCTTGTTTCCTCAATATTAATCTGATAAAAGGAATGGTCTTTATAATAGGCAGGTCCAGGTTTATTGACTTATTAGTCCAGAGAAAGTTGTAAAGATATGGCCAGGGATGGTCAACCTTGATAAGCTGGAACTTTGAATAAAAATAAGGTAATTATAGAGTCTTGGACACATCAGCTTGACAACTTCCTGTGGTATATATTTTCTATTTATAGTAATTCAGTTTCTTCCTTCTGCATTCAACATTTAATGAAAATCTGATCAAATGTTTTTGTCTGATATCACCAGCAAAATTATTAAAAGCATGCAAATATGAATTAAAAATTAGCATACAGAAGGACAGATAACATTTGAATTAGGTATTCATCAACAGTTGATCAAATTTTCATGATCAGAAATTTATACGTTAAAATTACAAAAACAGGAAAACAGCAAAAAGTCCTTTTGTAAAAATAGTAAACATATTGCACCACAATTTGAGCCCAATTCAAACAAAAATTAATGATTGAAAAAATCATTAAAAAAATCCACTTATTTGCAGAAGATCTCAATTTTTTAACATTTACAAAGAAATTGCTCAAGTGTTAACATTACAATAAAATATCCAGAATTTTCTTTATACTACTGAATCAAGTTTAACCAGGATTTATTTGAATGGATTATGATAAAATGGTCAGTTCTAGTCCTCAGTTTGTTGTAACTGAAACAGACAAAAACTATTTTTGAAATTAATTCTCATGAAGCTAGGGGATAATGCACTTTGATGATCTCCTGTGAAAATGTCAGCCAAGTACTCTGAGAAGGGTAACCTAAGTTCAATGTATTCTTAGATTGTGTAACATGTTTACTTTTATGTTCAAATTTGAATAAATTTATTTTACATCATTTTCAAATTTTCAAATGTTAACTCTAAATTAATACGTCTCAATAACGAGAATAGAATTACGTTTTCAATTTCAATTAATTTAAAACTTTAATTAAGTTTTTGAAATCAAATGAAAAATCACTTTAAAGTTCAAATTTACGGTTGATTTATTCAAGCAAAAGTTCATAACTTAATACATGACTTAACACATAATCAATCACTGCAGGAGATCAATAAGATTTACAGGGAATCCTGGGTAATATTGAATAATCCGAATCACCAGGAAGTTTGGTTATTATGTCCTCCAATATAATTCTGTGAACATCTGTCAATTACACTTCTAATTCCATGGAAATCAAAGTGATCACTGAACTGGGACAATGATTAATGAAACTAATTTTTTCCCTTTTTCTCTGTAATTGGACAAAAAAATCAATTATGTAGTTAATTCAGTTTTATTCACAGGCCAAGGTCTTCTTCTGATATTCATGAGAAAAAATGCAGTGTTTCAGTAAACATAAGTCTCTTGTACTGTAAAAAAGAAAGAAAAATCCAGTAGAGGTCAGACTATATTTGAAAATATTCTTGCAATTCTGCAAGCCATAAGCAACACAGTTCATGTCGAACTGTAATCTGTGTCTTGGTCAGCAAACAAGATGTTATTTTATCAATATATTTTTGTTAACCAACCTTTTTTTCAGAGAAAATGGTTTGGTTCCATGGGTTTCATGGACAAAACTTTTCACAGATTTCACTGCACTATTAGTTTTAACAGGTTTTACTGCACTGAAGGTTGCAACAGGTTTCACTGCACTAAAGGTTTCAACAGTTTCACTCTACTGAAAGTTTAAACAGATTGCACTGCACAAATAGTTTCAACAGATTTTATGGCACTAAAGGTTCAACAGATTTCACTACACTATGGTTTCAACAGGTTTCACTGCAATAATAGTTTCAACAAATTCCACTGCAAAAAAGGTTTGAACAGATTTCATTGCACTACAGGTTTCAGCAGATTTCACTGCACTAAAGGTTTCAATGCACTAAAGCATTTTACAGATGTCACTGCACTTAAGGTTGCAGAAGGTTTCACTGCACTAAAGGTTGCAGAAGGTTTCACTGCACTAAAGGTTGCAGAAGGTTTCACTGCACTAAAGGTTTAAAGTTTCAATGCACTAGTAAGGTTTGAGGTTTACTGTACTAAAGGTTCAAAAGGTGTCACTGCACTAAGGTTTCAAGGTTCACTGCACTTTTCAACAAGTTTCACTGCCCGATAGGTTTGGACAGGTTTAATTGTTTTATTGCCCTTAAGGTTTTGACAGGTTTCAATGCACTCAAGGTTTCAACAATTTCACTGCACTAAAGGTTTCAACAAGATTCTCACAGCACCTGAAGTTTCTTTGCCCTTTACGTTTTGAGGTTCCATTGCTTTAAAGGCTTTAAGAGGTTTCATTGAACTAGAGGTTTCCAAAGGTGTCATTGCATTGAGAATTTCAACATGTTTCACTGCACTTAAGGTTTCATTGCACTAAAGGTTTTGACAGGTTTCATTGCACTAAAGGTTCAGTTTTCTGTGACCCAAAGTTGTTGACAGGTTTTTTGCACTTAAGCTTTTGACAGGTTTCATTGCACTAAACCTTTTGAGGTTTCATTGCACTAATCGCGTTGACAGGTTTCATTGTACTAAATGTTTTGATGTTTTGTTGCACTAAAGGCTTTAACACCTTTGTTTCATTAAAGGTTTTACAGGTTTCATTGCACTCAAGGTTTTGACAGGTTTCATTGCACTCAAGGTTTTGACAGGTCTATTTAACTAAAAGTTTTGATAGATGTCACTAAATACTAAAGGTTCTGAAAAGTTTCACTGTACTAAAGGTTTTTGAAGAGTTTCACTGTACTACAGGTTTTTGAAGAGTTTCACTGTACTAAAGGTTTTTGAAAAGTTTTTTGAAGAGTTTCACTGTACTAAAGGTTTTTGAAGAGTTTCATTGTACTAAAGATTTTTGAAGAGTTTCATTGTACTCAAGGTTTTTGAAGAGTTTCACTGTACTAGAGGTTTTTGAAGAGTTTCACTGTACTAAAGGTTTTTGAAGAGTTTCACTTAAGGTTTTGAAGAGTTTCACTGTCCTTAAGGTTTTGAAGAGTTTCACTTAGTTAAGGTTATGAAGAGTTTCACTGTACTTAAGGTTTGGACAGGTTTCACTGCACTCAGGTTATTACTTTATTTGGATGTACATATCTGTTATAATTCCATGAAAATATTAAAAAGAGTACACTTCTAGATTATAGTATAAAGTTTTATCTATTTATCTGCATACCTAATGATTAGATAATATATGGACTTAAAAATGGACAAGGCTAAAAACAAAAGGACCAAAAATTAAATCCAAAACAACATTTAAAATGAACAAAAACAGTTCAGTATGAAAGATTGGACAAAAAATGTTCATTTCAACTTTTCACTGCAAAACATCACAATTAATTTCACAGTTTACTATCACTAATTTTATGAATGAGATGACCTGACCTTTGCTGCATAATTTACAATGACACCAATGAATCCACGTGAATGAACCTAAATATAAAAGTCACAGGAGGAGGGACATGTCCGAAAATAATCTGATATATAAAATTGCCATAAACAGAAATTTTATCCCATCAAATACTTGACCCATATTTTTTTTTCAAATTATTTCCACATCTTCCGATTTATTTGACAAATTTCTAAACATCTGATACTATACAATTACTCTTCTTTCATTCATATGTATACACCTTGTAACCACCGGTACAACTACCCGATGTAATTTTCCTACGATTACACCTATTGTTGTTTTCATTCAGGACAAGTACCGCAATTAAACGGAATTAATCTTTATTTACTGATGTGAAGGTCTTTAACATATTTCGGTAACAAGTTTTAAATTGAAAATAAAAATTCATTCAATTTTCCACAGACCACAAAACTTTTATTTGTGAATGTTTACAATTGACAAGACATTAACTGTTTTTAATCCTAGAAGAATTAAATTTCTGAAAACAAGAATTTAAAAGGATTACAATAAAAGATTTAGATTGTAAATTTAAGGTGTAGGTAAAGAAATCGTTAAAAGTCAATTAACCCTCACCATGTGGGGTATACAAGTTAATCATGTGGTTAGAAGATGCTTTGTGATTTTTAGGGTAGGAACAAGGATGAGCCAGGGTATGATTATACATTAGTTAAGAATATTTTGCTACTGCTTACTTTATAGTCACCACAAAATGGATAGTGATAATGTTTGAAATGAGAAATGATGTCAAATAGGACAGAAATTCATTATCATATTCAAAGAAAAACATTCATCATTGGCTAAGACCTCTTATCAAGGTTTATTGAAGAAAAAAAAACAAGATGTGTTTGTGAAATACTACATATGCCCCCAGCAATTATTTTATTAGTTTGAATCTTTATATTTCAGTTAGAATTATCTTTCTTTGCATACAAAACATAATGAAAATGGAATCTTAAATTTTGACCTCTGTGACCTCAACCTTTGACCTGACCTTACAGTGTTTTTTAGCATATTTTTTTTTTCCCTCTCGGTTAGATCTATATACTTGCCAAGTATGATTAGTCTATCTTTAAAAGGTCAAAAGTCATAGCCAAGGTTAAGTTTCAGACACATGGACAGACAGACAGACAGGACAAGAACAATATGCCAATAGAAGATATACCATTGAACCAGAAGTGATTTTAGTTTGAAGTTAGATTTGAACAAGTGTAATTTTTTTTACAATTTAAATCATAGAAACAAATAAAAGCCCCCTCCACATTAGCTTCTGTAACAAAGCACACACTTTCAGCTATATCTGAGCCAATGCTCAAAGTGTGTGACACTGCTGAGTGGGTCCCTCTAAATAGAATGGTGTAGTATGATGGCTCCACACCTTACAATGAGTCCATTCATCAGAATTTCTGAAGTAATTAGTGTCATAATTAAACTTTAATTGACTCTGATGAAAATTTGAGATACTGTTCAGTTATCTATATCATGAACTTTGAACTGATCTTATCTAAATGACTTTTAATTTGACGACATGATTCCTTAAATGTTATGGATATTTGCTTTAAAATGTGCAAAATGGCTGACAATTATCCCTTTTCATATTGTTTTTTTGTTGTTGTTTTTTAATTTGTTTTTAAATTGCAACATTTCAGAAAATGGTTAATATATAACAACATGATTCTGTTACAGGCAACAGTTATATGGAGTCATTTTGATGAAATGTAAAAGGAACAAAAAAATTCAAGAGGGATATGGATATTTTTAAAGTTAAAAGCCATTCTGAATAAAGAATGATCTTGATGGGACTTTACTACAAACTATATTTTGGGTTTAATAGGATGAAAGTTCATCCAGCAATGTTAAATTTATTTCCTGATTTCAGAAAATATGATAAAATTTCAGCCTAAAACAATAAGAGGCAACACGTACATGTATTACATAGTATATCTATTGTAAGTAGGGACTTTCACTCATCACCCACTTGTCAGGAAATCCGCTGTATCAGGAAAAAAGCATTGATCACCACTTAGACCATTTTGAGTGTATACATTGTACTTTCCAGCACTAAATGGCCCTTTCAGTCAAATGTATATTTCTCAACCCATACGTACTTCTTGAAAATCAAGACAAGCTTACCATTGTTGTTGTATATTTGAACAACTTTGTCGATTGGTATTTTCAAGTTCTTTGTAAACTCAACTTCAAAAATATGACAAATATTTTGTATATGTATAAACTTAAAACTGAATTATGAACCAGACAATGCCAGATGTGGCTGATATTTTGTTGTGCCTTTTTATTGAACACATCAATCAATTCTAATATAATCAAATAAATTGATGCACAAATCAATGACTATACTTTAAGGTTCTCTCAAACATTTCAAGGCTCTCATATTTTTGACAATTTACTATCTTGTTCTGCTAACCTGAATAATCAAGGTTTTATATTGAAAGGTAGAATCCTATCTCAGAAGAGAGCTAAATCTTCAGGTTGGTTAATTTATGAAATAAAATTCTTTAAAACATTTAAATGCTTTGAAAATCAAGTTTTATCAATATTCTGTATATAAATTTAGCAGAGCATTTGGCTCCTTTGGTAATTTCAAATCAATTATCATTTTTTGTACCAAAATTCAAAATTGACATTAGAAATCAAAGCCTAAGTGTACCATTCATAGCAATGATCCAGAACTAGCACACAGAACATCAAAGGCCAAAAACAGACTTATGGTTTGCCTTCTGACATTTTAGTCAACCAATTTTACTATTTAACTCATAGTTTACCACATTCCTTTGGGTAAATAGCACAATTATTTACAACGAAATATGTAAAATGTCAGCCAATATTTATGTAGTCCATATTTTTCTATAAAGAAGTACTACTTGATGTGTAGATATTTTATCCAGCCAGGTTAATCCTAGTAAGTGCTGGGAAAGGGAGGTGGAGGGGAGAAGGGGCGAGGGTGGCAAGACTGTTGCCCTATTTATATCATTTCCCATCTCAATTTATCAGATTGGTTGAAATCTTAGGTCACCTTATACATCCACCATACACCTACAATAAATGCCAGTTAACGCTAGTCCTATTCTTAGCCTTGACAAGAGTCCATCAAAAGTGACACTACTGTATATGAAAAGCTACTATTTGAAATTCATGTCATATTCAATTTCATTTTAAAGAAAAATCAGTGAGCCATTCATTGTCAAAAAAGACTCATCTTTTTACCAGTTAAAATTATTAAATTTTACGCAAGTTTAATCCTATCTTGAGATATATGATAGTGCAAGGTGTGTGTCTTTTATAGATTGAAAATATTTCAGCTTTAAAAATATGAATATGAAATTTGTAATTGGGTGTAAAACTAACCTATCGATGTGAACTGATCTCTATAATGTGAATTTTTGAAATGGAATTTAAGGGACATGGCATGATTCTGTTAATATGTTACTTCGTATAAATATAAACATGATAAAACACTATTAAAATTCAACGTTTTGAAGATATGTGAAGTCCAGACTTCATACCCCACACCTCCTCAGAATACAGCAAAAACAAGATTGACGTTTTTCCGAATGGAGGTCTACAAAGAACAAACCCCCCCTTTTCCCATCAGCTAAAAATATAATTCTAAAAGTAATACAGAATAATTCTTTTAGAATTTGTTAAGTACTTTTCTTCATTATAAAAATATTTATTTAAAGTAAATAGACAGATTAGCATATTATTATAAGCTACAATATTTATTGATCTTGTCCATGGAACATCCCTGGGGGATAGCATCCCTATCTCTTCCTAAACAAACACAATATTCTCCAATTATACTCACCACAAAGGTTCTCTAAAGCTAGATCTATAGCAGAACATATATCCATCACAGAAAACTTATTTCCTCAACCTCCACAAATTTGAAAATTCCATGGTATCAAAATTATAAAATCCAGAAACAATGTTGGTTTAGAAATGAATTTCAGACTCTCACTGTAACTATCACATCACACAGAAGATGACCTAGAAGTACACCAGTCATGTGACAAGTGAAATTAACTTTATAGATTACTGAGCTATTAACACCTGTTGTCTAAAATCGTGTCTTCTAGCCTAAGACTCCACTTGTATGGTCATTTTATGTCTATATCACATGGTCCTATGACAAACAGGAAACTGACATTTCATTTTTTACATTTTTTGACATATACATTAAGTATATTTTATCAAGTTACAGATATGCCCTAATAACTTCCCTATCATTTATAAACTGTTAAATTTGCATATGAAATATTCTGAGGAGAGTAATTCATACTATTATATAAAAGTTTAAAAAAGTCTCTTCCATTTAGTTATGAATATGGGGGGAGGGGGAAGACTTAAATCCCCAAAAATATTTAATGTCACCTGAAAACGAGAACGGATCCTCAAAAATGATTAAAGTTATTTTTAAACATTGAAGAAAAGACAATTGAGCATTGTCACACACCAGGTATCCTGATGATGATGCCTCGGACCATATTGCTCCAGGGCATCTTTATCAGGATATCTGGTGTGTTTCATGGGCTAAAAAAACAACAAACATAAAAACCATTATAATACATTATATTCAGAACTATAAAGCTCAAAACCTCATTAACAAAATTTGGTTGATATGTCAGAGACAGATAAAAATGATGGAAGAGGGCTACATTTGTGAATGACAGAAATTCTAGACTATCTGTAATAGTCATTTATCTTAATCTTGATATAAACATGCATGTATAGTGGCTGAATAAAAACATTCCCTTGTATTGCTTTATCCATTTTGTTCCAATTCACACCCTTTACCACTGAGAGAGCTGATAAAATATTTGGAGAAAAGTGCTTATCCACAAAAAACTTTCAACCCAGACACATTTATAACTATAATCTGTCAAAGAAATTTCAAAACTTTAATCTTAAAATCAGATTTATTCCTAAAAACATAATCCTCCCCTTGTCCGATCTGAAGTGTGGTAAAAAGGTTTGAAAATGACGGGATAACATAAAACAGTATGTGTTACGGTTCTTGGTATGCCGACTGATACATACAGATTGAGTTTATTGTCGAAATGAACCTTAAAAGGCTATATATTTCTACTTAGGACAGTAAAACACATATTATTACCTATATAACACAGCCCCTGCTCAAGGAATTTTGTTGATAGTACAAAAGTACAAAGTCACATTTTAATGATCCAACTCATGAATAAAGACATTATTAAACTTACGTTTATGGACAACCAACCTTATCCATTTTGTATAATGTATCTGATTTGAAAAGTTTTTTATTTGTTTAAATTTTTCATGTACCTCCACGATTTAAAACTTCAAAGATATGTTGTTTATAGCTTAGCGAATTGCAAACATCCTTATACTTTACAATTGCTTATACTGTTGCAAAATTAATTCTCTGATTTATTTTGATGGTGGTCCAATAATTCAGCCCCTTCCACTGACAAACAGTAAATAAAGAATTCCTTTCTTCATGCACTAAACAAGTCAACTAAAAGTTGGATCAATCAGTTTACTTGAAAATGATCCAGAGTGTTTTGTAACCCACATTGGTTCACAATTTTTGAAAAATATCTTCAGGTTTAAAAAAAAGTGCAGAAAACATTTTTGTAACAGACAAACTGCCATTCAAACCAAAAGTCACTTTCACAATGCCAAAAGAGTAATTATAATTGATAAAATTTATCAAAATTAAGGATTGCTGTAATGTTTCCATGACAACAGAGTAAAAAGAAGCCAAATTTTGCTTTATGGCAGAACAAAACCATGTCTGTCTATCAAGAAAATATCTTTTTTTTTTGCATTTTTGTCTATTGTTTGACTCCTCAACTTTGCAGTCATCAACTGAACATACCACTTCTACATTGACATGATTGAAAGGGAATTCTTATGTTTCAATTTCATGTCAAATACTTATGTTTCAATTTCATGTCAAATACAAGTAGCTATTTCTGTCATCAATAGGCCGCTAAAATTGTCACTGTTATGAAGATAGCCATTATCCACCCACAAACAGTATACACATCAATCTCCACACCCATTTGTGGTTACATTTCTGATGGAATGCTACTTTTTGTGGTAAAACAGCTTAAAAGGTTTAAACATTCCACTTGCCTCAGGATGAAAGCTTGGGAAACCAACAAAAGCCCAACATTATATATCTGACCAATTAAATGACTTGTTAAATCCAGAATTGTGAAGCTGAAATATTTTAGGCTTATCTAAAATATGAATGGACTTATTAACTGTTTAGTTCTAAAATTTTCTGAAGTATTTTCCAGCATGATGATCTTCTTACTCGAGACTCAGAAATCAAATTTTGAGCATTAAAATGGCAACTCAAGAAGGCCAAGCAATATCATTCCTTAAGTTGATGATGATCCGTCTGTTATGCTGTCCAATTACCCCCATGCAAACACCTTATGATACCAAAATAAAATTGAAAAATTTTGTGCTCAAATAAAATGCAATTTTCTTTGAAATTTTGAAAATATTAAAGGATACAAAACAAGATTGATGAAAATCAAACTGATTTTTGCTTTCATAGTGTTGGAAGCAGTTACACTGTCCGAGAACGAGGAAGACTATGATACTGATATCTTACATAATATAATGAATACATTGATCCAGAAATTTTTGCCTTTAATCAAGAGCTCTTGATTGAAATGGGCATAATTGTATTCTGTTCATTTTGTATAATTTGCAAGTCTTATTTTCAAATTATAGAGGCACACTGGATCTTTTTGTTGTATAAATAGTGTTTCACTGGATCCAAAAGTTAAATTCCCACTTTCACACGAAATTGAATTAAATTTCAATTTAGCTTTTTCTTCAATTTGAACTTCATTTAACTCCTTAATCATTTATCAATGAATCAAACTACAAGGGTGTATTGGGTATGTTCTAATGTCCACCATAGTGCCTTGAGGGTGACGAGCGTGTCCATTTATATCTGCGGACATGATATTATCTGTATTCAGTTAGTTATATATGTGTCTGTAATTTACTTTTAACGTCAATACATAAAGTCTTCCTTTAGAAATAAATACTGTTTATTTTAGCCTATAGCTCTATAATCTTAAGTCTAACCTGTTTATTAAATTTCACCCCTGACATGTTGGTTGTAAATATATGTATATTTTGTATATGTACATGTTTTAATAATAGTGATTACGATCTTGACTTTTTTTAATTAAAACTTTCGAAAGTGACAATAAATTTCCATCATGTTAATATGTGACTGAGCAAAGGGATGACCACTCAGCTGTGTTAGATAAATCAAAGTAGTCTATACAGAGACAAACAAAATGGTGCCGCAAACCAAAACTAGATCCTAATTGAACTTTCACTGTTTTTTCCAAGTTCAAACTTCAGAAAAAATCGATATCATAACATTATTTCTGTCAAATTAAACCATTTTTGTGAAATCTAATACAGTTAACCATAGTTGGCAATTTTTTTGGGGGGGGGTTCATTTTGCTAAATCTGTACTTCACAAGAAAAAGTAATTACATGTATCTGTGTGGTGTTTTTTAACCAACATTTCAGTTGAAGCTTATGAATAAGTTCAATGTACCTTTTTTTTGTTGCAAAACCTCTAGTGGGGTCAAAATTCTAAACACAAGCATTAATATATATCGCTTAATTTTATAGTTACTCGTAGTTCATATTTCTATTCTGAAATATCATACAAGTTTAAGAACATATACCTGTACATATCAATACACTTTCAAATTAGCAATGGTACAAATATAGCACATAATGAATTATCTTCTAGTAAAAATCTAATAAAACCAAGAATTGATCTCTGACATAAATCACACAAAATAGACCAAGTTGTAAACAAATCATTATTTCAATGTTCCTGATCATAAAAGGTCATCATCGCACCATGTTAATATCATCAAAAAACTACCAGAAATTGACGGGTTATGTCAGAAAATTGATGTATTTACTATAACATGTCACCTTCAACCATAATTAAAATGCATTCAGGTGTAAGGAAGAGTTATCCTTAGGCAAAATCGGCACTACCGATGACAATTCAAAGGCTGTATATACTGGTGCCTTACTGAAGAAGAAATTTCTTGAGAAATGAGGAACAAGTCAAGTTTGTTAGTTTAGAAAAAAAACTCAGCAAATGAGAACACATCAGTCACAAGTTGCAAATTTGTAACATTTCCATTCTTTCAACACACTCATAATGCATCTTTTCTCGGTGCTATAGGTTACTAACTTTATTCAAATAAATGCACAGTTATGCCCCGAAGGGCTGAAGGCATATATACAATACATAATACGAACGATGATACAACAATAACATACATAAAAAAAAAAAAAAAAAAAATATGCAGTGCTCGAGTCCACTCCCCTCAGTGACCATGACTTTTTTATGAATGGAACGGTATACTGCATAATTTTGGTGCATGTCAGACATAGAATTAATTTGTTTTATGTTACTCATGTTGAATGAAGAGCATTTTCATTTAAACTTTGTACATTATAGTAAGGGAGATAACTAGAACTTTTCCAGAAACTTTTGATGCAAGCTATGAATACTGATTAGATACTGGGTGTTTCAAGTACCATTTACTCAAATTTCTAAAATAATTTATGCCAAAAATTTGCATTTATTTAAAACCTGACAAACTTGGCAAGACAACATAATGATTTCACACAAGAAACCTGACCTTGTTGGAAGACTGTCCTTGAGAATTATGTCATGTATTTGTATTTCAAGACGATTTAAAAAAAAAACAAAAAAAAACATAACTTTAACAAAAGAAATTATTAATATTGCACTTTTGATAGGCTCTTTTACATGACTGGTAGAGCACATACCGCCTGTTAAATTTCACTAGTTTACTAAAGGTCCGTTTGATTTGTGTTTTGGGTCAAGAACACTTAAAACTGGAGTGGGTAATTACCGATTATATATACATTAAAGGTAGGAAATTTGGCAGCAACTTCAGGAAAACAAATTTATGGAGCATTTTTACAGTTCTTTAGTAAACAAAATTTTCACTTTATCAGACTAACAGTGAAGATTTACACCACTTATGACAAAGAGATCATTCTCAACAAAACCAGCTTACTATATCATAAAGCATATTTTACATTTTATAACATGCTTATTAACTATATAAGGAGACTGGGGTATGTACAATCTATATTGTAACAACAGGAACCATGTACCAAATAATGGTGGCTTGTGATTTTGAAATATGAATTGAAAAGAAAGCAATACACAAGGACTTGCATCTGCCTCAATCTTTATCTCTGTTACAGTCAATACCACTGTCCTTTTGCAATCCATTTTCATGAAAATGAAAATTTATCCATAAATCATTTCAAAGCAATGCACAATATATGAATAGCAAATATACATTAGTTTTCACAAAATCAAAATCAAATACACAGTAAAACAAAGCATCAGGAAACAATATTTCTTAATTGTTGTTCTTCATCTGGAAGTCACACTATTTGTAAAGTGGAATGCTTCATGTCAATATCAGATGATGGGGTAGGTATTGTGAACGTTTGGAGGTGGAAACTTTAAAATAGATCTGGAAGTGTTCCTTGACTGGCAGAGTAAAAGCAGAGGCAATGAGCCAATGCTCATATCTTATGGTGAGGTCATGATTGGTCTTTATTATAGGGTCTACGGGAGCATAAATAATGCATGCTGCTTCTTTTTTTTATCTATTACTTCCTGTGTTATTTCTCTGTTTGCCTTTCAGAACAATATCCTTACACAAACAAAACAGAAAATTGTGTAAAAACTTCCTTTTGAGGGACAAAAAAAATCATCCAAAAAAATTATATATATAATACTGAAAATTTACCTGAAACTTTGTGTTTAGTCCAAAATAAGGTTAATAGTCGTGTAACATACATGAACAACAAAATTTCCTAACATTTACCAAGATACATGTACAATACATAAAGCCCTAAAGTCAATTAATCTTATATCATAAAGCATATGAGTTATGATTTGACCCACACCTACTTGAACCAGTATAATTACAGGTGAACTCCACATGACATGGTTTATTAATTACATAGGTGACAGTAGGTGTCAGGGGGAGTCATTGGCCATAATAAATCTTCACATCATAAAAAAACATTATAATTCAAAGATACTTGGTTATAATATGGTACCCTTCACATGGTGGTGGTTTATTATGGTAGTTAAATGGGTGATTAACTTCTGTTTTTATATGATATTGACCAAAACAACCTCCAGGGTGGCTCTATTATTTAAAATTAAAACTGAAAAGTCAAAATTTTATGTTTCAGAGGAATACCATATTGCACCACATTTTCAAGGAATGTTGGAAAGACCCTCCCTTCATATTAGGATATAAAGCATAAATGTGAAAACTTCCAACCCCTCCCCACCCCTATTTGAATATAGAGGAGATATACATTTACTTTTATTTGAAAATAAATGAGGAAAGTTACCTCAACATTTTCATTAAAAATCTCTAAATGCTGTCCAGGAGAAAAATATGCATACTAAACCTGAAGATAAACCAATTGCTATGATTGGAAATTTTGAAATGGTGCATTTTATGTAATTTTTTTTATCAAGAAGAGATTCCTATTTTTTCCCATTTTCTCAATGATGTGAAGTATCCGTCATCAAAGACCATCTTGAACCTCTAATTGGAAACAAACCTTACCCAGTCATACTAAACTTAGTTTTAGTTATGTATTTCACATTACTTTTGTATTTATTACAGCAAATTTTTATCAAAAGTTGCACTTCCTAGAAAATAAACACTTCACAAGTTTTTAGACTTACAATTATGAATGTACCTAAATATATTGTTTTGACTGATGTAATTAATGTTTCATCAAAGCAGTCATCAGTGCATTTCTTGGTTAGTAATTAACAACCCAAAATAATAAACATTTTGCAAATGTTTTGAAATGAATTAACTCCTCAACATATGTTTTCATTTAAATAAATTTGACACAATTATTATATATTTTTCCTGATTTTATTATAAATCTTTAATCTTTCCAGATATGTAATCTTAATTAGGCCCATTGTAGGTAATCCAGGGGAGATAACAAGTTTAAGGTTACGTAATATTGTCTTGGTTGATGTGTATTTATGACCACTCATTGAGATTGTTTAAGTATATAATCTGTCCTAATATTTACTGATATATTACCTTATGTACTGTTTAAAAACACCCAGGAAGTATGTCTTATTACTTCTATATCTAATTATTTTTTATATCTTGCTATATACACTAGTTTTCCAAATGAAATTAATTAACAGGCCTTATGTGACTTTTGATAAAAGGGAAATTCTTAGCTTCACTGGGATTATCTCTCATGCAATTATGTCAAAAACTGCAAAAACTTAAATTTCTTCAGTTATTAAGATCCAATTGCGAGTGCATTTTTCTAAAATCTGGAAATAACTCTACAGCAGAAATATCATAGTGAACTGTAGCAGTTTGACTCCCCCCCCATCTAATCTATCAACTCAGTTTGAGGATAATCAAGTAAGTAATATAAGCTAAGCATTGTTACCTGTTCTTTTTCTTTCTCTTGCCTCTTCCAAGCCAAAATAGTTAAATCCTTTAAGTTTTTCACTAAAACTTCTAATTAATTGAAATCCAGCCATTTTCTCTCTCATTTCAAGCACTAAAACTTCTAATTAATTGAAATCCTCATATTTCAAGTTTATCACATTAGAATATTTGAATATTTTCAATCGGCAAAAATATCTAAATACATTTTCCATGAAATTAAAAAAATAAATCCTCAGACAAGAAATAATTCAGAATTACGATCTTCCCCGACTTTATAACCAATAAATTCCTTGCATACATCTGCTGAAAATTTAGAATCCCAAAAATACATCCATCCTATAAACAATGTTAAGGAGAGCTCTAAACAATGCAAACAAAGTGTGTTACATTCCAAGTCCATCTGACCGGTTTACAACTTTGTAACAAAAACAGGCCAGTTGGACAAGAGCCCCCTGTTGTAAATCCGATATGATGAGACAGCAGGTTCCTA
Organism: Modiolus philippinarum; assembly: GCA_002080025.1. Classification (NCBI taxonomy): domain Eukaryota; kingdom Metazoa; phylum Mollusca; class Bivalvia; order Mytilida; family Modiolidae; genus Modiolus; species Modiolus philippinarum. The sequence goes on along the minus strand of MJUU01015964.1, from coordinate 31,861 downwards.
ATGGTCATTTTACCAGGTGACGTAGGTTACCTATTTATTCTACCTGATCAAAAGGAAAACTATCATTATTTTCAACAACTCTGGGTACATTGATGTCGTTAGAACACTTTTATCAATATATTTTGTATATCCAAATATCTATAGACCTATTTTGGAAAGCGTAGACAACTGCTGGGAAGTTTCCCCTAAATGTTATCTCCACGATAAGTTTGTAAGGTTCCACTTATCACCGTTTTCTAGCAATCAACTTACAACTATTCTATAATAACGTGTGATTGTAGCCAAGTAAAGATAATATTAGTATAATGTAGGGTTACATCACCGTGTTAATTAAACACCTAAACATTGGGAAAGGAGGGAAAAAGTGGGGCTTATGAATATATGTAGGGTGTTAACATATTATTGAATGTTTTGACTTACATTAAGGCCTGCTAAAATATTTATTTATGTCAGAAAAGGATAGAAGGTGTAGTGATCACAATGACATAATTAGTTTTTAAAAGTTGACCAAATTTACCCCTCTTTAAGCTTAATCTAAGACCCTTTCAAACCTCAGCAAATGCAACTCTTTAATATAAACTTATTTCCAGTATCTAATGCTCTTTTAACCTCATTAAGCATATTGGTTTACATGAAATCAGAAAAAGAAAATTATATCTTTTTAGTTCCAGTTGATAATTAAATGTATCTGAGTATGCTGGAATGTTATTTTTGTCTGTAGATAGATACTGTTGGGCTGCACCATTCAATCGCGCATTTGAAAAAAAAAACAGTCAGAGTTTACTCTTATCTTGTTTTTGTAGTCGGAAACGATTTGCGTTTGATTTTTGGGGACGGAACAGTAATTTGACAGCTTTTCCTTTGTGACGTCATAATTGCAAGACAGATGCAAAACATCACATTTTGCCCAATGGCCGCGAATTAGCTCCCTTTTCCAGATATGGACACTTTGTATAAATCTTTGTTAAAAGCATGGTGACATAAACTTTTTTTGTTGAAATCAATAGATCATATCATAAACTATCTATCTACAAAAATATATAAAATTCTCATGGATGAAAGGGTCATTTCTAGTAAGCTGAAAATTGCCTTTCTATATTTTCCCCATGTATTCTATGTAAATTTATTTGCAAAAATGGCAAAAAGTGACCAAATTTTGACCTCATACTTTTTATTATGGATTTTGGGTTAGTAGGATTGGTTCTCCAATTGAGCCGACTTATAGCAAAATCTCATGGATATTAATATAAGTGTCTATCTACCTTAAAGGTTCAATACAAAAAAATACACTTTTGTGTTCTGAAGGACTGATAGACTTGGGCAATTTTTCACAAATATGGCCTGGAAAATAAATTGATTATTTGGTCTTCCAAATTTACAGTATCTGAAATTAATAATTGCTAAAAAATTATAATTAAATTTGCCCTTCTAAATCCCTTTGTTTTTCAAATCTAGCTTTCCAAGTAATGGCCTTATGAGGTGCATGAGTTATTGAAACAATCAATACTATCAAGAGTTTGAAATTGTCTAATGCAATACAAGTTATTTTAATCTTCACATCCTTTAACACACACCCCCTTTTCCTTTTTTCAGATCTATGAACTGCAGTTTGTATTTTATCTAAATTGGTATGAAAGTGTTGTCAAATGTATTAATTTCCATTTTTCTCAACAAAATCTCAAATTTTTCAGATTTAATTTCAATAAAAATATTCTTAACAATCACACAGAATTTTATAGAATTTCTCAATATTATGGTAAATACCCTGATAGGGGAAACTACTCAGAAACAATAATGTCATCTCGAGAAATGATTTACAATTAAATGGCCAAATAATTTACAATGAATCTTCATAAAATTTATAACTTAAATGCCACACCTTCAGAGCAATATTGGAAAATATCTCTGATATTATGTATGATATCTTGGTTGCCATCAGATCTTTTATTCAAAATAGAGAAGAATTTACAAATAAACAAGTAGACAAAACACTTAGTAGACCTTAAAGAATGTTTATTATGAAAAAGAGATACGAGAAACTCTTTTCCTGTGTGATGGGAGATAACTCTAACCTTGATCTCAAATATGAAGATTGTAAATGCCTTTATTGCTGATCTTCATTCTAAAGTCATCAGAGGAATAAAACATCTTAATCTCATGTTATTTCAAGTTAAATAATTTTCAAATACATAAACCTAGGGGCATTTTTAGACTGCAAGGGTCTAGGATTCAACCCTTTTGGGATCAACAAGTTCCTAATACAAAGTTTTGGAATTTGAAACAAATCGCTATTTAAATGAGAAATTCAGGAAGTAAGATTTGTAACACATATCATTTAACCAGACTAAAATACAAGAGCTGTCGCCGAATGGCAGCCAAAGATACCCCCCGCTCATTGAACCCTGAATCGATATGGTAAGTGCAAAATTAAGTTGGTGCGGACACAATACAGGTGCAGACACAGTACAAGTGTGGACACAATGATATAATCTTCAAGAAAAAACTTTTCACAAGGGTTCCAATGAAAACACTCTGTCTAAATCAGACAAATATAAAATTCACCCTTTTCAGCCTATTTGACATTTTATACATCTACATATAGTGTTCTTCCTTTGTCTAAAGTTTCATCAAAATCCTTCAAGTGGATTAAGAGGAGTTGTGCGTAAGAGGTAACCCATACGTAGGGAATCAATGAAAACTCAAAGTTGAATTATCTCCCCTTCCTGGTTTCTGACAATAATTATATGCCTTCATGCACATCTCCATATGGTGTTCTTACTTTGTGTAAAGTTTCATTAAATTCTTTCAAGTGGTTTAAGAGGAGTTGCGCNTCTCCCCTTCCTGGTTTTGAACAATAATTATATTTCTTCATGCACATCTCCATATAGTGTCCTTCCTTTGTGTAAAGTTTCATCAAAATCCTGTAAGTGGTTTAAGAGGAGTTGCACTTACGAGGTAACCCATAAATAGGGAATCAACGAAAAGTCACAGTCGGATTATCTCCCCTTCCTGGTTTTGAACAATAATTATATTTCTTAGTGCACATCTCCATATAGTGTCTTTCCTTTGTGTAAAGTTTCATCAAAATCCTTTTAGTGGTTTAAGAGGAGTTGCGCTTTCGAGGTAACCCATAAATAGGGAATCAACGAAAAGTCAAAGTCTGATTATCTCCCCTTCCTGGTTTCGGACAATAATTAAATTCTTTCATTCACATCCCCTAATAGTGTTCTTACTTTGTGTGAAGTTTCATCAAATTCCTTCAAGTGGTTTAAGAGGAGTTGCGCTTACGAGGTAACCCATACATGGGGAATCAACAAATAGTCAAAGTCCAATTATCTCCCCTTCCTGGTTTTGAACAATAATTATATTTCTTCATGCACATCTCCATATAGTGTTCCTCCTTTGTGCAAAGTTTCATCAAAATCCTTTTAGTGGTTTAAGAGGAGTTGCGCTTACGAGGTAACCCACAAGTAGGGAATCAACGAAAAGTCAAAGTCGGATTATCTCCCCTTCCTGGTTTCGAACAATAATTATATTCCTTCATGCACATCTCCATATAGTGTCCTTCCTTTGTGTAAAGTTTCATCAAAATCCTACAAGTGGTTTAAGAGGAGTTGCGCTTACGAAAAGTGTGGACAGACGGACAGACAGACAGACGGACGGACAGACAGACAGACAGACAGACGGACAGACAGACGGACAGACAGACAGGGTGATTCCTATATACCCTCCCAAACGTTGTTTGCGGGGGGTATAATAATCCTAAGTCCTCACAGTTATGAACATAGTAAGCAAGCAATGATTGTCAGCATCATCTGCAAAATTGATTATGTTGGGATAATAACAATCATGGCACTTTTCAAAGGGTTTAAGGTCAGTAGTTCCTCTGTACTTTTACAAGTATAACTCACATCAGCCACTCATTATCTGAATAACTTTTTTTAGCTTTGTTTACAAATTAGTTTGGTACATACATGTATCATTTAAACCTTGTAACTTATTTATTTATCTAGTCAATTTTGTCATCTTAATCTAGCTCTGTATTTACAAACATACAACTGAAAGTCAATTTAAAGCTTAGAAAAAGACAACATCAAACATTAACGAGAACACAGGGTACATGTATACAAGAAAACAGTAGGATTTCAATGCAATTAAGATACATGTATACATAGGCGAGGATGGTTAAAACAGCTGAAGAACTTTAACCTTTCCTGCCACTGTTACGGTAAATATTGTTATAATCTTCCCGTCATGATATTCATGACAGCAGTTAGAGTCTAAGTAAAAGAATACAAACAATATAAACTTCATTTAGAAATTCCACTGAGTGTTGAGTTAAGAAATTATCCATGACTACCACCATCTCAAAGGCTATTACATAACTTTAATGTGTTTGACAAATCAGGCGGCTGCCCAACTAGGAGGGGGTCCTGGAAAAATATAAAAGGATCATTCCAGGCTAAAATTTCAACTTTTTGTCCAATTTCTGCACAAGATATTAAAAATTCTCCAACAAAATTGGGTTCAACTCCTGGAAGACTCCCCTTTGATCTGCCTATACACCTTGAATCCAAATGACAAATTCAGGAATGGCAAGTATTTATGAACAACAAAATCTGATTTCTAATTTGTTCAGATAACTTGTATAACAAATATTGGATACTTGTTGGACAGGAGATAAATTTTATAATCCTGTTGATTTACACCAACTCCATTGTAAGTGAGCTAGCTGACATAGAAAGCATACCCAATCTCAGGAATCCTGACAAAATGTAATGACATAAACAGTTGATCTTGGATAGCTCAAACTACACCATGGTTGTCTGAAACTCTTCTCTAGAACCTTTGTTCCAACTTAATCACAGTTTGACCCTGATAACTCAAACAGTTCTCTAGCTTGATTTGTTTTCATCGATCCCTTGGGTGTTCGAGTCATTGTAGTTTTACTGTAAAGTAATATTCTATAGAGTTATACGTACCCACTTCTCTTGCTGGAATCAGCTTCTGAAATGACAGAAGAAAAAAATATATATATTTGTTCAAAATAATAACTTTTGCCTTTTTACTCGTATTTAATACAGCTTATTAGCTGATCTTTAGTATGATTAGTTAATATGTGTACTTACTGATTTTTAAGCAGCTTTCTGCCAAGGCCAAAAGATCTTATTTGATCAAACCGTCAAAACTCTTTTGAATCATGGGATCAAGCATCATACTGAATTCAGAACTAAATGTGTTCACACTACACAACTTTTATGAAAGTTTGAAGTCCAAAGAGTAATAATTAACTCAAACAAAAATTGATGAATCAAGACACAAACTGAACTCGATCTGTAACTCATTGAGATAAATTCAAAATTTCAGCAATCAGAAGTCCAAAGGGCAATAACTCCTGCAAAATTTGATGAAGCTCATGAAGGTTAACTGATATAGTACCAAATATCAAACCAATATCTCAAGCGGTCAATTCTTGACCAAATGTTTGTTGCAGAATGGCTGAAAAGGGTTTGTTTGTTTGTATGAGGTTTAACACCACTTTCAGCCATATCATAGCAGTCAGTTTTAGTGGTGTAGGAAAACAGAATACCCAGAGAAAATGTCGAATATCTGAAATACCTTAACCGAAAAGGCTTCAACTTTGTTGGGATATAAAAAATATAGGAATCACAGGTGGAATCTCATGCACTATTTCAAACTTTAAATCCATGCAGAAATATAAACATATTGATTATTTAAGATCATCAGGAATCTTAAGCACCCTTTAACGATTATATAATATTTGTTTAAGAAAGTGATAGAAAGCTCCAGTATGTTACTTCTATATAATGCATACCTGTTGCTTTGAAAACATGCATAACTAACGATTAAAAAGCAGATAAAAGTCAAAGGCTGTTGTATTTACACTTATTTCTAATGATAAATAAATAGTTCACACCTGACCTACACGATCAACTTAAAAACTTCAAATTTATTCAAACAATTCACACAGAAACGTGCAATGTTCGTTTCATTTGATGTATATTTCTTGTCCTTAGATTCTCAAGTATCTTATCGAAGTTAATAATTAAATTCAAACACTTCTTTTCTCTATTTTTTAAAACTGCCAGAATTTACAAGCTGTACCATTAGCTGTAAAGGATCAGTATTTTTATTTGTAGATTTAACAAGGGTAGATAAGTGTGTCCAAAGCTCGTCTCTAGTTATATAGATACACAATTCTTTTAAAAAGTTATATTTTTGGTTGAACAAGTTTTTCATTACAGTTTTCTGAACCCGTCAGAAATGATTAGGATTATCACCAAATATCTAACTTGAAAAATGAAACCAATTCTAGTATTAACTGACATCCGCCAATTCTCAGCTCAATTCATTAGGAGTGTCCAGTGCCCTAGAATAATGTCCAAAATTTCAAATGGTCTGATATTTCTGGACATGTAACACATTTGTAATATTTGCTAACAACTTGTTCCTCAAAAGAGTATTTTGTGACATGTACAGACAATCATTGTTAGCACTTAAATGCTTCTGTTTCTTGGTGCTGGTATTTTTTTATCCCTCTCTATCTTTGTACTATTACACTTTCAACATTTTATAAATACATGTATAAATATTTACTTCTGTTGTAATTATTTCAATTTATAGTAAACTTTCATGAAATAAAATGCTTTCTTTGTGTATAATATGGACTACACCCATATAAATGTATGTTTATAAAGAATTGAATAGTAATGTCTATGTTTATGCAACAGCAAATATGTTATTATGCATTTCTTCATTTTTGTCCTTTTATGCCATTTTATACTGTGGTCTATAGTTATCTGAATTTTGAATGTGGATAAATGGGACAAGCTTCTTAAAACAGATTCTACAATGAGAACTAGTTGATTATGAAATTTCTCATATTGTGCAAAAACAAGGGTTGCCTAAGTTAGGAAACATCAAATGATGTAAGAAATTGACTACTATAGTAATTAAGAAGTTTTAGGTTCTACAAGCTGTAAATTATTGAGTATATGTAAAACACAGAAAATTGTATTCCAAACAAGATTTGTTGGGAACATTCATGATTCTGGTTCTGTCTTTTGTATGTGGTCAAAACTTCTACGAAATGTTTTCTCCTAATATGTAAGCTCTGTATTCCAGTCCCTTCTTTATTGCCTCATCTTTTTCTTTTTTTTGGGGAGATTTTTTTCATTCCTTGTTTGGCTTGTTGCTTATAGGTATTTCTTTGTTAAACAAAAATAATTTGGTGTGGCATAGACAACAGCTACTCCCAAAATGGAAGTCTAATTAAATTATTTGCTTGAACTACTCAGGAAAAAGCACCACATCTCCCCATTTGGAAGACAAAGATCAAGGTATTTTAGGCCTTTGTGTCTGTAGATTACTATCATTTCTATCAAAGTAAAAACTTTGGTACAATTTAAACTTGTCCTTTTTGATCCTCCTAATCTACAGGGTGACATAACTCATTAGAAAAATTTTACTTTTATATAATTCTAAACAAAGTAGATCTGTATATTCTCTGTTTGTTATGTATATTATCTGATATCTGGAACAATTGATTTCTGCATAATCAGCAAATTTAGCATTGAACCCTAAAGAGTTCAAAAATCTTTTAAAAGTCCAATCATTTTAAATGCAAATTAAAATCTTAATTTTTGAAAAATCTTTATAAGGATGTTTGTTTGTATTTTGACATTTGCACTATAACCATATAAACTTCTCTTCAGTAACTAGACATTACAATTATGTTAAAAGAACATTTGTAGATCCTACAAGAACTAGTTGATCATTAAATTTCTCATATTTTATTCTCTAAAAAGCAAGATTTGCTGAGCTTCAAAACATTGGGAAATTTTTCAAAGAAATGTGTGAAATTAGATAACTTAAAATTAAGTATATATCTGTTTTGATGACCAAAAGCAATACACAGAGCATGTATTTAGAGTAGTGCACTTGGAGAAAAAATTCACATTGCTATTTCTATGTAGTAATTTTAGAAAATATCTTCATACGTGCCAGGAAAAGACAAAACTGGATAGAAATAAGGGAAAATGGTTTCCAATAAATCAATCAATCATATATAATACATTTGCATCAAGAACTTAGGTCTGGAAGGGGTTTAAGCCCGACATGCTATCTGTCCTTTTGGATTGTCTGAAAAATATTCATGAAAACATTTAGCAGACTCTTACACAATATATGGATGTTTGAAAATTTTGAAAAGGATATAAGAGAAAAAAATATTTCTTTAAGCCTTTGGATACCAAAATCAACCAATGAATGTAGTAACTATGAAATTATGCATAACTTCATGAAAGGATCCCACTTAAAGCCCACTTATTGACTTATTATTGTTAAACACCAACTTATGATATACCTTGACAAAAACCATAAAAACAATCTTGGACTATTACAAAACATACAAAGGTACAATATCTCCAAATATGAACTGTAAACAAACATTCCTTCGTTCCTATCACAATACTGTATGTGTACTTATTCATCCCGGCGTATAAAATGATATTGTATCAAAATCTACTGTATAAAATAGTAACATAGAAATTAATTCTGTAGTTGTGTTTGTATTATTACTTGTTCAACATTGATCAAAATATAAAACACTGAAGATGTGAACCTTGCCCACCTCCCGCTGAAATCTGGATTAAAATACCATACAAACTAACGGTATAATGGCAATTGTAAGGAGTTCTATAAGTTAGGGTGGAGTTTTATTTGAATGACTCTGTAGGAGCATTGCCAACAGGAAAACAAAACACTCTTCAATATAGTTTAGAAAGAAATATGTATTGGTTAGAGCATTTACAAATTAGAGGCTCACATGAGCCTGTATTGCTCACCTGGTCACTGGTTTTATTCATTGTTACCTATAGACCATCTATTCATACTACAAAAATGTATAAATCAGTTCAGCAGATGTTACATTTTCATTCTTGGATGAGGTACAAACTAAAAATCACAAACTTTGGAAGGGATCACCCAAAGACAATTGCAACCAAGTTTGGTTCCAATTGGCTCAGTAGGTTCAGAGAGAAGACATTTGAATGCATTTCCCATAGAGCATTGCCAACAGGAAAACAAAACACTCTTCAATATAGTTTAGAAAGAAATATGTATTGGTTAGAGCATTTACAAATTAGAGACTCACATGAGCCTGTATTGCTCACCTGGTCACTGGTTTTATTCATTGTTACCTATAGACCACCTATTCATACTACAAAAATGTATAAATCAGTTCAGCAGATGTTACATTTTCATTCTTGGATGAGGTACAAACTAAAAATCACAAACTTTGGAAGGGATCACCCAAAGACAATTGCAACCAAGTTTGGTTCCAATTGGCTCAGTAGGTTCAGAGGAGAAGACATTTGAATGCATTTCCCATAGAGTCCCTATGTCAAACTATGTTCCACGCCGGCGGCCATCTTTGATGAGGTAAGAACGTAAAAATCTCAAACTTTAAAGGGGACCACCCATGACTATTGTGACAAAATTTGGTCCCCATTGGCTCGGTGGTTTCAGAGGAGAAGATCTTTGGATGCATTTCCCATAGGGTCCCTATGTTAAACTATGTTCCCTGCTGGCGGCCATCTTGAATGAGGTATGAACATAAAAATCACAAA
>MJUU01015964.1:6306-21278 GCA_002080025.1 Modiolus philippinarum | reverse complement strand
AACCTGCTGGACATATGTAGAAATTGTACTTCTGGAAAACCTCAACACTTTTGCAATTCACATTTAACCTTTATCTCAAACAGTTTTTGAAATAAAAGTAAAAACGTTCAAAAATTGAAATTGTGAAAATTCAAAGAAAAAGCGGCAATAACTCCTATGTGGGTTGTCAGATTTTCTTCAAAATTGCAGGACATGTAGATCTTACTATGCTGACCATTTTTGTTATAAAAACTTCACTTCTATCTTCTATCAATTTCAATATATAAGACCAGAAGTAATGAAAACTGAAAATTTTATGGAAAAGGGGCAATAACTCCAAGACGGGTAAACGGATATTCCCCAAAATAATGCAGGGCAGGTAGATCTCATCATGCTGATCAGTTTTATCCCATGTCAGAATTTTGATATCTGTAATGGTTTTCGAGTAATTTGCAAAAAACAGCAATTTACCCCTATGTTCTAATGTTGTTTGGTCTACGGTCATAAAAATCACAAACTTGAAAGAGCATACCCTGGTGATGATTCAGGCCAAGTTTGGTTGGTATTGGCCCAGTAGTTTCAGAGGAGAAGATCTTTGAATAAAAGTTAACGGACGGATGGACGGACGATGGACGCCGAGTGATGGCAAAAGCTCACATGGCCTTTGGCCAGGTGAGCTAATAAATCTAATATTCATCATGAATTTATTGTGCATGCATTTAATATATCGTTAAATTTTTACTAATTTTGTGTTTTTGTTATTCACATGTTGTAATAATTTCATTTTCCAAGTACCTATCGTATTCCTTTTACTGAGCGTCCCACCAACCTTTAAGTTTCATTTAAAATCCTTAAGTCTCCCCCCTATTTCATTTGTTTATGTCAGTTATTTCTTTTTTTTTTAACAATTGTGCATGTGTTTGCATTCTAGAGTATTTGAGTTTCCAGTTGTAGACAATAGCATTATGCTGATTAATTTGCATTTTGGTACAACACTTGATCAAATGTAACGTCCTTTGTGTTTTTTCCTCTGTTTGTCAATGATTTTGATAGTTACATGTGAAGCATTATGACAATGATCGCATTGTGTATTAGTCTTCATTTTCAAACAGAGTTTGTGGTTTACTCAATAATTGCCTGCCCTGTTCAAATTTCGGGAGTGCCATTGGGGCTTAATATGAGGAATACAGAATTCTGTTTACCTCCAACAAGTAAGTTAAGACATCATATTTAGTCATTGTTCCTGTTTAAGTTTAAATTTGATAAACTTTAAAAGTGAATGCCTAAGATCCTGTTAAATCTTTGACAAAGAAATTATGAAAACATCAATAAAAGTACCAATGAAGGATTCTGAAAACTAATTGAGCATCAATCTCGAAGAACTTATGTCTTGGCTGCATCTCTGACATCAAAACAGATTTTATACCCACACTTTCTGTGAGAAACATTTTCAGCTGTTTTCACCATGTGCACTGAAAAATCGTGTCAAACATTAAGACGACTTTTTCTCTAGAAAGTAGTCTTATGTCCACAATGACTGGGTTATTTAAAATAAAACTTCAATGTTTTGACAAATATTTAGAAATCTATGTCAGACAGTCATCTTAAGTTTATATACTGGTACAGAAGTGTACAAAGTCTGTTGGATACAAAATCTTTTGGACCTGTGGTCAAGGGGGGGGGNGGTACAGATGTGTGGCCCAAAAGGGTCTGTTTTTTCACGTCTGAAATATATGATAAGGTCAAGAAATATCAGAAGAAATATATCAATAGGTCTGAATTTCCACTTCGGACAGGTTGCAAATTTCAATATCCAATATAAAACCGCAAAATCAATCTTCAGAAGCAAAATTATATTATCCATATGATCTTTACACTTTACAAAAATATATGAATAGGTTGCAAAATTTCATAAAATATATGAAAGGGTCTCCCTTTTCACCTTGGCAAAATATATGAATAGGGTTGGTTTGAATTTTACTGTCCGCACACCCGTACCAAAATATATGTTATTTAGTTACCCCCCCCCCGTGCCTGTGGTGCACTTAATTTCGCCTACTTCTTTCCAACCAAACAATATCACACTGGTATTTATCAAAAGGGAACAATTGTGTTATCTCCCATTAAGAATATTCCACCTGGATAATTTTTGCAACACCCCCCCCCATTTGAAATCCACCCCTTTAGGAGGGAGACATACAAGGTAAACTATTACCACCTTGTGAGACATTTGTCTTTTCATTAGTAAATCAACTTTTGCCTTGTATTGTTCAGTGCGAAACATAATTTGTATATAGTTTCAATTCTGTGCCAAATATTTTGTAAATATGTCAGCATGAAACGACCCTTGAAAATTTATGTCAAGTTTCAATTTTGAGATGACACAGCACTTATAAATCTTTTGCACCTGTCAAAGTACCAATAAATGTTTCCTTGTTGTTTTAAATACTACATAACAACCATTTTAACTAAAATAATCACATATTTTCAATTTTAATCACAAGAGCCTTAATGAATTCACTACTGCCAAATCTTCAATCCCAGGTGCTTCCTATACCATGAGCCGAGTCACCTTTCTGCGGTTGTATCAAATAAAGGTAAAGGAAGTATATTATTATTTTTAACAAAATGGATATCGCTAACTCAAGAATGGCAGCATTGAAACGGGACACAATTACCCAAAGTCCCTCTTGACATTAAAATCCCACAATATTAACTGAACTTCCACCCATTAACCACAACCTTGGTACAGTCTTTATTCATATTGAGTAACATTAATCCAACAACCTGACGATATCATCAAACATGCAATATATTGAATTTTCCATACTATTAAATGACAATTATACCTTGTAAACATTTTTATTCCTTGTATTTTTATTTACTATTTTGGTGAAAAAATAAAATGTACAAGAAAAACTGAGCAAAGAGCAAGCAGGGAATGCAACAAAAATCAAGATTGCAGCAAAAAAAAATGAAATTTTGCATTGAACCAAACAATTCCGAGGCCTGACCTACATAAAACGAAAAAATCCAGCAAAACACAGCATAAAAGTGTTGAAAAAAATAACAGGACTTCAGAAGATGAACACCAATTATTACCTAAAAGTAGTAAGCAATTACAACAAACTCCAGACATATTTCTCTATGCCTTTTTCAAGGAATTACTTAGTCCTGAAATTCATGACTAGGAATTACTACCATTTTTCAGTTCGATAGCAGTTTATAGTGGGTGATGTAAGTAATGATACTTATATAAATACAATAACATATATAAATCCGACCACAGTACTACTTGACAGATGTACAAATATATTAATTCTATAAAGAGGACTTGTGGATAAAAAGTATATTACATTATTTATTGTATAGGTGTAGGTTAAACACTCTTAAACATTGCAAAAAGACCACATGGTTAGCCAAAAAATATTCTCTAAGCCCTTTTAATGTGCTTATAATGATGTGTCAGCATAAATGTATTTCAGTATAGAAGAAATTTGGTATTGAGCAAAAGTATAAGTGACTAATTAACTTAACATCATCCCGCAAAACCTGATCTGGAGTTGGTCTCAGTTGACAAAAAGAGTGAATAACAGTAAGAATATTTACCATGAATACCAGAACCATTGCTAGCGGCTTTGTAACCAGCCAAGTCTGAATATCAGAAACCATTACCAGCAGTTCCCTAGTTAGCAAAGTCTGCATGCCAAAAACCATTGATAACAGCTTTGTAGTCAAGTCTAGTCTGAATACCAGAAACCATTGTTTGCAGCATCAGTAACCGGTATGTTTGAATACAAGAACCCATTGATTGCAGCTTCAGTAACCAGGTAAGTCTGAATACCAGAAATTATTGCTAGCAGCTTTGTAATAAACAAAGTTTGAATACCAGGAATCATCGCTAGCAGCTTAGTTACCAGCACAGTATGAAAGTCAGAAGCTATTGCAGCTTTGTAACTGCCCAAGTCTGAATAACAGGAATCATTGCTCGCAGCTTTGTAACCAGCTGAGTCTGAATACCAGAATCCATTGCCAGCAGCTTTGTAACCAGCTGAGTCAATGCCAGAAACCATTGCCAGCAGCTTTGTAAGCTGCAAAGTCTGAATAGCAGAAACCATTGCCAGCAGCTTAGTAACCAACCAAGTCTGAATACCAGAAACCATTGCTATCAGCTTTGTAACCAGCAAAGTTAGAATACCAGTAACCATTGCCAGCAGCTTTGTAAGCTGCAAAGTCTGAATACCAGAAACCATTGCTAGCAGTTGTGTCATCAACACAGTCTTAATACCAGAAATCATTGCCAGCAGCTTAGTAACCAGCCAAGTCTGAATACCAGAAACCATTGCTAGCAGTATTTGTAATCAGCAAAGTCTGAATACCAGAAACTATTGCTAGCAGCTTAGTATCCAGCAAAGTCTGAATACCAGAAATCATTACTAGCAGTTGTGTCATAAAAAAGTCTGAATTCCAGAAACCATTGCTAGCAGCTTAGTAACTAGCAAAATCTGAATACCAGAACCATTGCTAGCAGCTTTGTAACCAGCCAAGTCTGAATATCAGAAACCATTGCCAGCAGTTTCCTTGTTCGCAAAGTCAGCAAACCAGAAACCATTGCCAGCAGTTTCCCAGTTAGCAAAGTCTGCATACCAGAAACCATTGCCAGCAGTTCCCTAGTTAGCAAAGTCTGCATGCCAAAAACCATTGATAACAGCTTTGTAATCAGTCTAGTCTAAATACCAGGAACCATTGTTTGCAGCATCAGTAACCAGTATGTTTGAATACAGGAACCCATTGATTGTAGCTTCAGTAACTAGGTAAGTCTGAATACCAGAAACTATTGCTAGCAGCTTTGTAATAAACAAAGTTTTAATACCAGGAATCATCGCTAGCAGCTTAGTTACCAGCAAAGTATGAAAGTCAGAAGCTATTGCAGCTTTGTAACTGCCCAAGTCTGAATAACAGGAATCATTGCTCGCAGCTTTGTAACCAGCTGAGTCTGAATACCAGAAACCATTGCCAGCAGCTTTGTAACCAATCAAGTCTGAAATACCAGAAATCAATGCTATCAGCTTTGTAACCAGCAAAGTTAGAATACCAGTAACCATTGCCAGCAGCTTTGTAAGCTGCAAAGTCTGAATACCAGAAATCAATGCCAGCAGCTTTGTAAGCAGCAAAGTCTGAAAACCAGAAACCATTGCTAGCAGTTGTGTCATCAACAAAGTCTGAATAGCAGAAACCATTACCAGCAGCTTTGTAACCTGCAAAGTCTGAATACCAGAAACCATTTCTAGCAGTTGTGTCATCAACAAAGTCTGAATATCAGAAACCATTGCCAGCAGCTTAGTAACCAGCCAAGTCTGAATACCAGAACCCATTGCTAGCAGTTGTGTCTAATGCAGTCTCAATACAAGAAATCATTGCCAGCAGCTTAGTAACCAGCCAAGTCTGAATACCAGAAACCATTGCTAGCAGTATTTGTAATCAGCAAAGTCTGAATACCAGAAACTATTGCTAGCAGCTTAGTATCCAGCAAAGTCTGAATACCAGAAACCATTGCTAGCAGCTAGGTAACTAGCAAAGTCTGAATACCAGAAACCATTGCCAGAAGCTTTGTAATCAGTCAAGTCTAAATACCAGAAACCATTGCTAGCAGCTTTGTAACCAACAAAGTCTGAATGCCAAAAACCATTGCTATCAGCTTTGTAACTAGCCAAGTCTAAATACCAGAAACCATTGCCAGCAGCTTAGTAACCAGCAAAGTCTGAAAACCAGAAACCATTGCTTGCAGTATTTGTAATCAGCAAAGTCTGAAGACCGGAAACTATTGCTAGCAGTTGTGTCATCAACAAAGTCTGAATACCAGAAACCAATGCCAGCAGCTAAGTAACCAGCCAAGTCTGAATAGCAGAAACCATTGCCAGAAGCTTTGTAATCAGTCAAGTCTGAATACCAGAAACCATTGCTAGCACTCACTGCTTTGTAACCAAGAAAGTCTGAATACCAGAAACAATTGCTTGCAGCTTTGTAATCAGCTAAGTCTAAATACTAGAAACTATTGTAAGCAGCTTAAATCAGTCAAGTTTGAATACTAGAAACCATTGCTTACAGATTTGTAATCAGCAAATTAGCAAAGTCTGAATACCAGAAACAATTACCGGTACTAAAAGCTTTTTAATCAGCAAAGACCAGAATACCAGACACCATTGCTAGCAGATATGGAATCAGAAATGTACGAATACCAGAAATCATTGCAAGCAATCTTTGTAATCAGCAAAGTTTGAATACCAGGAATCGGAATCGGAGGTTCGTCATCAGTAATTATGAATACCAGAAACCACTGATAGTGTGTAGAAACATTGTATCAGCAAAGTCCGATTACTAGAAACCATTGCTACCAACTCTGTAATCTGCAAAGTTTCAACACTAGAAACTTGAGCTAGCAATTTTGTTAGCAGCAAAATTAAAAGTTCAAGTATTCTCCACATTACAAGATTTGGGTTAAACTCACAGGAATAACCTGTTGAAAGTAAGTCAGTCCTTCATGGTGTTGACAATAGACACAATACAATGACCTTGACCTATACCAGTAGTTACAGCATGGCTATTCAATGATGTAATACTTTGGTCAGTTCTACTTTAAACAGATTTTATGCCCAATTACATGAAAATATTTACCTTTTTGTTCAGTTATACAATAAATTTTGACACATAAAGAATTAATATTTGAAGGGATTAACATATGATTGGATTTTCAAATATTTATTTGTTTGTATTGAAAGTAATGAAAATTAAAGTGATTAATCAATGAGCATGGTGTTTATAGTAAAGGTTAATGGTGTATTGACATTCTTCTGGAAAAACTATAGCCATATTTGTAATTCCAGGTTTAAAGTTTTGAGATGATAAAACACAAAAAAATCTGCTATTTTTTCCAAACCATCTTGTCCATTTTAACAGAAATATATATTCTCTTTGAATAGAATAGTTCTTTGCTGGAGAAAGTTTAATTTCTGTTATGAACATGTGATTTGAAGCCAACTTAAAATATTTTTACATCAGACCTTCTTGAATTTAATATATTAAATCTATGAAATTTGTAAACAAAATTAATCAATGCCAGTTGGATACATTCAAATGTACATAACCAATTCACAACTAACATTTTACATATGAAGTTCAAGGACCAAAATATGCCAACTAAAAAGCAAAAGATTTCTACTGCATAATTCTATTTGTATTGTATATTATGTGATTTACGTCTGGTACTGTTTTACATGTTTTATTATATACACTATAAGTCTGGCTGAGTGGGTAACATTTTCCTGACACTGAGATGTTCAGTAGCCAAATTTGGGTCATGGTCTTCTCAAAATTTTATCCTTCTAAAAACCATAAAAACAAAATCACACAAGCTAAGGTGAACATTTCTCTCCACGACTATTGTCGATTTTAACCTTAAACAAGCTTTGTTATACAAGTAAATATTTGAGTTTTTGATGGAATATACATGTAGAAATCTTTTAATCCAAAAACAATACGAGTCCTACTACCTATATCAAACATTCAAAGTACTGTCTATGATAAGCCGATGTAGGAGGTACCGCAGCCATCATAGTGTGTATAATTTAGACTTTATACTTATCTTAATGTAATCGTTCAATAGATATAAGTAATATAAAAGTAAACTTTTTAAAAAATCAAAACATGAAAATGGCACTCAGTGTGAGAGGGGAAAGTTTACAAATTTGATGGAAAGAGACATGAATAAAGCTAATTGTTTACGTTTGATTACAAGGACTTTGGAGAGGACATAGTATGTATAAGGTTAAAGATATGTAAGTTTGGCACAAGTATTCTACCTCACAGTGATTCAATACTACAAGTTTTTGTCTTGTTTTAAAAATCAGTGGTATTTGTAGGAATCCATAGGTAATCTATAAAGTTGCATATTTCATGAAATCCTTTTTCAAACAAGCTGTCACCTATGATATTTTTTACATTTTGAATGGCATTCCAGGCTTTAAAACTGACTTAATCCTGATAGTGCCGATACCAAGTCTGACTGTCCTAAATAAATATATGTCCTTAGTTTTTCATTTGTGTTATTCTTGCACAGCTCTCTTGTGGCCTGTGACTGTAGGCTTCTTACGACTTAACTGTACATAAGGATCCATGCCAATCATCTTTGCACAAAGTCAAAGAAGAAAGAGGTTTACTGGATTTGTAGGCAGTCAACATTATAACAACCAATTATAGCAACAATGAATGTAGTGCACTTTTAAAAACACCAAGTCTGATGCAATCTAAACATTTTGTCACAAATTAAAATCAGTCTGTACTCTTACTTCAGCCATATATTGATATAATCTTTATTTTAATGAATGAAAACAGTCTTTCCATGAGAATTTGCTATAATTAACTATAATAAAAAATTTAAACAGTGTAAAATCTAACTGCAAATAAAAAGAGGTTATTGTTCCTAACTGTGTTTGATCCGTACTCGTTTTGCAACAGATTTTCAGATTAATTCCCTGATCGTAAATGTTCAATGCACCACAAAAACAATGAAATGGACTTACACAAGGAATTTTAAATCTTTTTTATTCAAGATTAAGAAAATGGCTGCCACTAATACTATAACATGTCAACTTATAATCTGCTTTTCCTTTGTTAATTTACTTCGTAAGCATAGTACGCATAGACAAGTAGGTATTTGCCATTGCACTGAAAATACTTGGTAAACTTTTCTTAGCAATTTTCTCTGTGAAACAAATTTTGATTTTGATTGTTTTTGTTCTCATTGAATTTTTGCAAAGGTACTCAACATTCAAACAAAAGTGAAGAATTTTTTACTAATGCTATAATCTTTTATCCAATAAATTGTATCCACCTCTTATCCACTACACAATATTTATTTAAAATTTTAAGTAAATATATTTTTTCTGGTGAGGAATTTTTTAAGACATGACTTTTAATATGTACAATAGCTTAAACTAATACTTGTTTTCAAAAATAATGCTCAAAGATATTTAGCATAGTCGTGAAAATGTTTACTCTTTGTCAATATATTCTGTATAAACCTACGTCACATACTTATTTTCGTCCTTTTTTGTAAAGACAAACAAAAAAAACAATATAAACCCGAATCAGCAGGTCTTTGTTAGACCAACGTTCCAGAATTTAATACACAATGAACTTTAGTTCAGTTCAAGAAAAGAATAACACTGAGTCGTGAATGAACAACGCATGTTACACAGAAAATCATAAAATCGTTGCTTGTACTCCACCCTATATAAGTACATAGATTTATTCTGACAAAATAAGTACTCCTCTTTACTTTCTTGTTTCTTTGAAGTTCAGTTGCAATATTTATTATAAGTTTTTAAATATTTTTTACCCATTGTAAATTGTAAAATACCATTGGTGACCGGATGAATAATCAGCAACATGTCCCCCTGTGTAAAGAATTGGCATCCCATTCATCATGACAAAGGGATAGGGAAAAAAAAACCCCAAAAATACAGATACTGAAAAAAACATGAAATGCCTTCGACTCTTAGTTGCTAATGCATATCTCAATGAAGAAATTCTCTGTTTACTATTTCTCCAATTAACACTGGTCGTAGCTATCCCTATATTTAATGTCAAAATAAAATAGCCCTGACATGCAACTTTCCTAAGCTCACTTGACAATTCTTCATTTAAAACAAGGTTATGTCTAAATATCTACTTCACAATTTAACAATCTAAAGTTTAGGAACTGGAGAGGGCTTAAAACTAACTCACATTGCTGAATTACGCAATATTCTTCAACAAATATTAAAATATTGACACATTTTGAAACATAAATCTTTTTAATATTGTACTTCAACAGTCAATATCTATAATGACAAAAAGAGATTTATTTTAAAATATTTAATCTCTAAAGAATCTTGGTGAGATTTAGGTTGGGATGTCATGAAAGGTCCCAGTTAATTTGGTGATTTCCAACAGGGTGGGCTATTGGGATTTTGAACTGTAAACAAAATTTCCTGACAAAACTAGGATACATGGACTTCTGAGGGCATTGTGACATTGTATCCTTTCAATAGGTAGTCCAACTAGAATGTTAATTGGTCAATATTTAAACTTAAGCGTGACAAATTTGGAGGACTTCTACTCTGAATTGCCCCCATCAACTAGTAGTAAAAATAAATGACTTGCAAAAATGAGTAGTATAAAACTGTCATTACTGTCAAGTAATTTTGTATTGTGTCACGTCAGCTTCTTCTACTTTTGTTAATGGTCACGACAAGGAAAAACTTGGTAAAGAGACACAATTTACAGCCTAAATTTGGTCTCGGAAGATCCTCACTTTAATTTGGATCAGAGTAATCCAAAAAGACCTCTTCTAAATGATAGAATAAGCAATACACATACCGAAATCATGCTTAAAAGGAAGTCTTATCAGAATATGTAATCATCAATATCCACTGATAAAATTTACTTAATCTTAAATAAGAAACAATGTGACATACTGCACGTACAAATTATATTGCTTACAACCTTGTATTGGCATTTCCTAGAAAATAAATTTTAAAAAATCTTGTAACTGTTTGTATAGTTTAGTATATCCATTCGAACCATGCTCTGAAATGTTTACCTTATACATTAAGTGCAAAAAAGGGAAAATGCTTTATAAAATTTTGCTGAAAAATGTGCAAAAATCCCAAATGGGCCTAAAAAATCCAAGTTTTGAATCTATAAGTGCAAGAAAAATAACAAATTCAGCCCAAAACAGTATTTGAAATTCAGTAAATTACCTCCTGATTGACAGTCATAAAGATCCACACTTTAAGATAATTTCCTCAATGAATGAAATGTTTTTTTAATACCTGACTGTCACAGGTAATTTTAATAGGCTTAAAACTTCAATGACAAGTTGATTATTTGTTTCATAATAAGAAATTTACAATCCTATTGTTAAGAGAAATTCACAATGGTAGATCTCTATAAATGTCAGTGACAGGTTTAATAGGTTTTACTAATGTTCATTAATATGTTAATGACATACAGGGTCATCAATATGATTTACTTCAAATTTCAGGTATGAAAATTAGGACAGGTGACAAATAAAACTAAGACTTACTTGTAACTTTTTACGAGTTGGCGTGAAAATGAATGACAGTGATCGGAAAACATAACACAATTCTGCTATATTGTCATCACTCATTTTTGGTCAAATTTCCCCACAAAAACGTCCAAGTCTAATACTGCCAAAAATCACATTGCCAGGTTTTTGTCCTTCTGTAATGCAAGCTTTACACAACCACGGTAAATTTTAATAGTTGACCATTTGCGATCCCCCTAACACGACGACAGTCTATTGTAAATGACTAAATAACAAAGTGCAGGTTTAAAAGATTTTACAAGATAAAATCTCTGAAAAACTAAGACCATAAGATAAAGCCGAGAGTTTCACCTGAGTTTGGATTGATCCATTCAATAAGGGGTGGCAACCCCGGGTAACAAAGCTCTTTAAAAAGAAAAATAGTATTGATCAGGTCAAGGTGTACCAAACATTGGTATATATTTATATTGTTTATATCTCATGGAATTTAGAGTAGGGTTTGTAATGTCTTTGAAATATCTTTCTCCGTTTTATATTATATATTTTGCTTCTGAGATAAATTGGTCAAATAAATCATCATGTTTTTTTTTTCAATGTTAGGAGTAATATAGTGGAAATTTGGCTAATTTTTAGCAAATTAGCCTTCCTTTCTCAAAGATTCAAAATTTAATAAAAAAATTTCAAGCAAGACTGTTAATAACCAATAAATCCCCAAAATAACATACACCAGTACAGTTAATCCATACTCCAAGGCAAGCTATTGATGACATACACCAGCACAGTTAAATCATACTACAAGGCAAGCTATTGATGACATACACCAGCACAGTTAATTCACACTCCAGGGCAAGCTATTGATGACATACACCAGCAAAGTTAATTCATACTCCAAGGCAAGCTATTGATGACATACACTAGCACAGTTGATTCATACTCCAAGGCAAGCTATTGATAATATACACCAACACGGTTAATTCATACTCCAAGGCAAGATATTGATGACATTCACCAACACGGTTAATTCATACTCCAAGGCAAGCTATTGATGACATACACCAGCACAGTTAATTCATACTCCAAGGCAAACTATTGATGACATACACCAGCACAGTTAATTCATACTCCAAGGCAAGCTATTGATGACATACACCAGCACAGTTAATTCATACTCCAAGGCAAGCTATTGATGACATACACCAACACAGTTAATTCATACTATTGATGACATACACCAGCACAGTTAATTCATACTCCGAGGCAAGCTATTGATGACATCACCAGCACAGTTAATTCATACTCCAAGGCAAGCTATTGATGACTTACACCAGCACAGTTAATTCATACTCCAAGGCAAGCTATTGATGGTTATCATTTTTTTTTTTGTTAGGAACTTAATAAAGGATCACTAATTCTGACAAATTACTGATAACCTAAAATAAATCTACAGCTCTAGACATAATTTGTTCTCTTACACTTGTACTTTCGTATAAACATGGGCCACATTTTATAGAACTACTTAAACTTTTGCCATTTAGAGTGACAAATTGAAATGATAAATATTTTCCTTAACTTATCTTCCTTTGTAAATACAACTCGATTTTATTCCTTAAGGGAGAGTACTTTCAGTATTGTTTGTGAACACATGGGTAGGAAATACAGTGGCATAACTCCAGACTCCACTAACAAGAGTGAATATTCTTTCTTCCAAAACCAGCATTTCCTCCAGGATGTTGGTCCTCCAAGTGCATATATAGGTAATGGAGGGGTGTTATAGACCTAGTTCTATAACTTGTATACACAGCTGAGTTCAAATTTTAATGAAAAACTTGTCAATCTGGAATAATTCTAAATTTTACAGAAAACGTTGATATATGACAAAGAAAATGAGTCAAAGACTCAAATGGCCGGGTTGCGTTTTGGTGTTTCTAGCTATAAAGTGTTGTTTTATAGGTTCCCTAATGGCTCTGTGTATAGAATATGTTGAAAATACTGATAAAAAATGACTACCGGTAAGTTAAAAGGCCAGGAAAAATAGGAAAGATATCGGAAATAATTCTATTAAGTCAGGTGCACATTTTCAAAATATACAGAAACAAGCTGTGAAGTTTCAAAGGTCAGAGATGAAAACTGTAGGAGGAGTTGATTTCACAAAATAGGTACCCTTTGTTGAAAATGTGATAAAAAATGACTAAGTTTCAAAGTCTGTAAAAATAGGAAAAAATTTTCAAAATAATTCCAAAAAATGAGGTGCACATCTACAACATATATAGAAACATTTTGTGAGATTTCAAAAATGTAGGTTGAAAACTGTAGGAGGAGTTGATTTCACAATGTAGATACCCTTTGTTGAAAATGTCAATAAAAATGACAAAGTTCCAAAGTCTGTAAAAATAGAAAAAATTTTCAAAATAATTCCAAAAAGGGAGGTGCACATCTACAATATATATATAAACAGTTTGTGAAGTTTCAAAAATGTGTAGGTTGAAAACTGTAGGAGGAGTTGATTTCACAAAATAGGTATCCTTTGTTGAAAATGAGGAAAAAAATGACTAAGTTCCAAAGTCCGTAAAAATAGGAAAATATTTTCAAAATTATTCCAAAAAGGGAGGGGCACATCTACTATATATATAGAAACAATATGTGAAGTTTCAAAGATGTAGGTTGAAAACTGTAGGAGGAGTTAATTTCACAAAATAGGTACCCTTTGTTGAAAATGTCGATAAAAAATGACTAAGTTCCAAAGTCCGTAAAAATAGGAAAAAATTTTCAAAATAATTCCAAAAAGGTAGGTGCACATCTACAATATATACTAGAATACTGACAAAGTCAGAAATGGCCCCGCCCCCTTGCATGTCCCAAAAACCTGTTTGAGAATTTCATGGAAATCATAAAACAATATTTGGGGAAAAACATAAACAACAAATTCTTAGTTATTGTAGTATTATGTATCAAAATCATATAAATCCCTGAAGGCAATCTTAATTTACTGTACAACATAGAGCTAATAATTCTCAAAATATGCACTTTTTCATATAAAAATCAATTTTTTCCCTCAAAATTGTTTTCAAATTTTCCTCAAAAATGAAAAGGAGCTTCCTTTAGTCAAGTTCAACTTTGAGTATCAAAATCATTAAAATCCCTGAAGGCAATTTTAAGTTATCATACAACATAGAGCTAATTCTCAAAATATGCACTTTTTCATTAAAAAAAAAAAGTTTTTTCCCAAAAATCAGTTTCAGATTTTCCAAAAAAACGAAAGGGAGCTTCCTTTGGTCAAGTTCAACCTTGAGTATCAAAACCATTAAAATCCATGAAGGCAATCTAAGTTATCATACAACATAAGGCTAATTTTCAAAATATGCACTTTTTCATATAAAAACTAAGTTTTTTCCCAAAAATCATTTTCCGATTTTTATCAAAAACGAAAGGGAGCTTCCTTTGGTCAAGTTCAAGCTTGAGTATCAAAATCATTAAAATCCCTGATGGCAATCTTAAGTTATCATACGACATCAAGCTAATTTTCAAAATATGCACTTTTACATATAAAAACTAAGTTTTTTCCCAAAAATCATTTTCTGATTTTCCTCTAAAATGAAAGGGAGCTTCCTTTGGTCATGTTCAACTTTGAGTACAAAAATCATTAAAATCCGTGCAGGCATACGACATAGAAAACGCTGAAGGACGGACGGACAGACGGACAGACAGGCTGATTACTTTAGGGCGCCGCCATTTCATGGCGGGGCCTTAATTATAACAGTTTGTGAAGTTTCAAAAATGTAGGATGAAAACTGTAGGAGGAGTTGATTTCACAAAATCAGTATCCCATTTTACCCGCCCGCCCGCCCGCCCAACATTCACCATACTATAACCCGGATTTGCACTC